>CABFOW010004204.1:17991-46064 GCA_902141385.1 Timema californicum
CCCCCCATCCTTTCCCCAGCCTATGTCACTCATCACCCCTTCATTCTTGAGGCCCAGCTGCTCGTTTCTACCCCCTCTTTAGCCCACGACGCTCGTCTCTCCTCCCCTAATGAGGCCAAGTTGCTAGTCTTCCCTCCCTTCCCGAGGCCGCCCCTCTCGTCCCTACTCTCATCCTGGGGCCACTTCGTTGGTCTTTCCTCCCTTCTAGAGGCCCCATTGCTCGCCTCTCCTCCCCTACCAAGGCCACATCGCTTGTCTCTTCTCTCTTCTTGAGGCCACGTCACTAATCTCTTCTCCCCTCCTGAAGCCTCGTCTCTTCCTGAGGCCACATCTCTAGTCTTACCTCTCCTCCGGAGGCCTCGTTGCGTGTCTCCCTTTCTCTTAATTAATTCTTTTTGAGTGTAATGCTGTAAACATGACCGTATATTAAAATCAGGTCCACGCGTTACTTGTGTTTACCTTTATTTGTTCGTGTTATTATTATTAGCACCACGTCTTACTACCCTTTCGGGTTATACGCACTTACGCTAATGTGTAATGGTAGGGTGATTGTGAGATGAAATGGAGGACCTACAGTTTAATGTAGGACCCGAACCGCGGTGAAGGCCTGGTATTTCACACATTCACAAGTTGTGATTGTTCGTGTTAATTGTGCTACAATTTTTTTTAATATTAAGAAAAAATCACAAATTAATAACCATGATAATCACCGACTATGATTCATTGCTGATACAGAAATAATTGCTCTGTTACAATTCATTGGTACCCGCATTGGTACAGCTATAGAGAGAGGGTATCAAGTACTAAACATTGGATTCACGCAAGGATATAACAAATCAAAGCTCACATTATGGTAATGCCGTCTTAAGAGGGCGAACTACGCTTTTGAAATATAAGCTAAGTTCCAGACCAAAATATTTAAGCAACAATCAGTTCAAATCATTTCTGGTTTTTTGATTTATCTTTAATTGTGGCTTTTAAAAATATTTATGTGAAAAAATTATTTAAAATTTTATTTTTATTCATCAATTAGAGTTTAAATTTCAAGATTTATACTCAATTTTAAATTAGGAAATTAAATTTGATTTATTCAATACCAAATTAATACGTCAATCAATAGCCTCTTTTTAAACACTGTAATTAGTTCAAGCTCACATGTTCATTTTATTTTCAAAATCATATAAGATATTGTTACCCTAATATATTTTTTGTTTAGTCTAATTCACATTATCTAATTTGTTATTTGATTGGACTGCTCTAATCTTTTATAAACATATCCATGGGGCCCACATTCTTTATTTCACAGGGGCTCCCAAATTGCCTAGTACTAGCCCTGCAAAACGGTGAACCTTTCCAAGAGTTGGCAACCTAAAACCTAAACATATGATTTTTCATGTCATTCAGGTAAAATGCTATGGTGAACCAAATATAGGAATCAACTCCCGGCCCCACTTACCCCATTTGACACTGAGATACACCTCCAAGACGAAGTCTGCTACTTTGAGATCACAATAGACAGGAAAATCACCTGGAGGAGTCACATTGATAAAACCAATTGAAAATCAATAGGAAGATAATACATATGTACTTACTCTTCGAAGGAAGAGAACAATCAATTTCTACTAAAGTTGTACTATACAGGCAACTAATCCCGTCTATAATCCTGTAAAACTGTGTAGTATGGATGGAGCTATTTCTCCAAAACGCACACCCAAAAACTTCAGACAACACTGAATACAATGTTAAGAACAATCTCTAGGGCAAACAGACACACTAGAATAGCAGATATACACACCAACTGTCACCAACTACAAGAAATTTACATAACCAAAAACAAAAAGTTTTACGACCAGACAGAAGCACACAGCAACAAATTTGTTAGACGAATCGGACTTGACGATAAGACTTGGCGGAACCACCAAAGCACAAACAACCCAGGCTGGCATAGTAAGCATAATATATCTTAATGACTATTTATCTAATATAATATTAAAAACAATAATTTAAAAACAAAACCAATTGAGAATAAAAAAAGGTTAAAGTTCTAGTTGATAATCCTGTAAGAAAAAGATATAAAAACGAAAAAACCCTAGATGTAATATTTCTAGAAAAATGTTTTTTACAAAACTTTGACAATTGACTACGCCAGAACGACAGCAGAACCGCCAGGCGTCAGATTACCTCAATACCCTACCTAACCCATCATTTAACCAACCCAACCCGTACTTCGCGCACAACTCACGCATTTCATCCCATTACAACCTTTCTCACAGCTGTATGCCACTGGGATAGCTGACTAGGTTTTTTACGAGTCAGAGAATACTACTGACGCCGGGGTGGCCCCAGATGGAGAATGGAAATGTATCACCCCCAGACCTAATCCCAAGAAAAAAAAATCCTACCATATCCTATCCCCTAGTTGGAAATGACCAAACAATGACTCATAATTCACCCCCAAGGCACCATCATACCTTAAACACACCTTCCCAAACCCCAAGAAAAAAATAATCCTACCTAAGCCCGAGACCCAGCGCTATCATTCATTAAATTACACTATCACTATCGAACATAAATTTAGTTTACTTACAACCACATTTCATCCTTTTCATCTCAAAGTATAATAAATCATAAAAAAAAGTTAAACGTCACGAGTGTGACTCGCTACTCAAACATAAAATCATCCCATATTCCTTTACAGACCAGACAGCATTACCGTTTTTGTTAAGTTCGGAATGGGCAACAGCCAAATGGCGTATTCATCTCTTCTTGTCTCAACATTGGATCGCAACATAGTTATTTAAATATTCGCTGTAATCTCTGAGAGATGATTATATAGGTTCCTCTTTGTGGCCCTTCAAGTGATTTCTTAAACAATTTTGGACTAACTATTCTCCTGTAATTTTGGACTCTTTACTATTTTTGAATTTATTGAAATAAATATTTTTAATCGTATTTCTTGGGAGCTGAGTAAATTTGAATGTTAAAATAATTATATTTCTTGGATTCTGTTCAAATTTGAATGTTAAAAATAAATAAATGAATTCCTCGTAATGTTTGGATTTTGCGTTTTCCTGCGTATTTTTGATTTGTCGTATTTATAGAGCTTTCCAATAGTAATAATTTGTAAGGATCTCAAATTGTGATATGAAAATTAATATTCTATCGCTGCCCTTCTATTATTTGTATCGTTATGTAATTATGTTAGATAGAATACCATTTAAATTGTCTCTACGTATATTTCGTTGAGGAGTAATTGGTTTCTTCCCTCTCATTTAATTGTAAATATATTATGTTACTTAAGCAAAGAGTTGAGAAGGTATCAAGGCAACTCAAAGGCTACTATCAGTGGCACTACAGTATTGGAGTTAAGCCATTTTGTTACGTTGAGAAATCAAAACTACTCGCGGTGGACAGCCAATCTTGAAAAAGATCCCCATAATCATTTGAAGTAGAGCGTTAATGCAATCGCCAAACGCCGAGGGAAAATCGTACGTTCGAATCAAGACCACCACGTGCTTTAGCGTCAATAGCAACGCCCATTCTTAATTTGAAAATACACCCTATGACCATTGCTTTTTAGCAAAATTGATGGTGGATTTGAAGCTCATTAAAATACTTACGAATGTTGAGAAAACGATCATGTTAAATGGCACTTAATTTTGAAAATATTTTTTATTACTCACTACTGGGATTAGTATATTTTTCTTGGATGAACGTCATGTGTAAGTTTTTTAAGCGTTTGCTCAATGTTTTGATATTTCCTAGAGTTTTGTTTCTAATTTTGATTCTTTGACATAAATGGTTGGCGAGTTTAATACACAGTATTTTTTTATAAACCACTTTTTGGTGAGTTTAATGAATTTTTATCAAAATAATAATAATTGTTATTTGGGTTATATTTTAGCGAGTTTTAATCTACTTCTTGTAAATTTTTTGTACAAATATGTATTTTAAACAATGTTTATAGATAATATTTCAAAAATAATAACAGCATTTAGCTAGGCCATAATCCTAAAAAAAAACATTAAAAGAATACAAGCAACCATAGTCCCTTACAAATGCCTCCAATGAATCTATAATGCATATAGATTTTTCAATAAATAATAAAACAATTATTACTATACTGTTTTTTGTTGTTGCCATCTTACCTCTTTTATTAAAAACAATTAACTTGAATTAGTATATTTTCCCATGGATAGAATTGTATTATCACTTTTTATGTAAAGTAATGTAATTTTACTATTTAATTTAGAATAGTTGTGAAGATAAATATGTTTTAAATTTTTATAAAAATTTTCTTTGTCATTTTATATTTTCAGGATCTACTTAGGGAGAAAAGGCAAGAATCTTCTGGTAAGAATTAGCAATAACTACTTAAATATTTAATTAAATCTATAAATACAGATAACCGTGCTTCATTTAAACTGTTAGTTTCGGTAAACAACTTTTTCAGTTGCTTTAGTCAAACTTCTAAAGGCGGTCTAATTGTAACAAAGTAACGTTTACAAATATATTCTGAATTAATGAAGAAGGTTTATTTATATTCTCACCAAAACTATAGTAAAAATAAACTTTGCAAAGTATACTTTTAATATAAAACAAAGTTTATTGAGTTTATTAAGTCTATTAAGGTTCCTTAAAAATGATCCAAGCCAATGATGTGATTGGTTTGGATCTAAATTTACTGTAGACGTATTAACCTTACTTCTAAGCTAATATTTAAATATTTTTGTTAGAAATGATCATATTATCCCCAACATATTCCAACCTGTCACCGGGTCAATTTAATAAAATGCCTCCATCTTCCTCTATCCTTTCACCATTCTTCCTCTTTAATTGCTTTCATTACCCTCCTCTCCCTTACACACTTTCTGCTATCTACTTCTCCTCCCATCTCTTTCTTGGTCTCCCTTGCGGTCTTTTACCTGTATACTTAATCTCCAACATTCTCTTTGGTATTCTCTCTATTCCTTTCTCGTTACATTCCCATACCACATCAGTCCGGCTCTCTTTATATCTCATGTACTCCCTTTACTCCCACTATTTCTTGGATAACCTCGTTCCTTATCCTCTTTCTCCTCGAGAAACGCCAACATGTTCCTCACTAACTTCAATTTTATGGCCTCCCCTTTCCTAGTCGCTCTTACATTCATTGTCTAGGTTTCTGCTGCATATGTGACAGTGGTTACAAAATACACCCTAGGGCAACACTTCCTTACACTTCAAGGACACTTCTATTCTCCATAGCAAGTCTCATAAACCATATAGAAACCCAATTATTTTTGATGGAGGTCCGTTTTAAAACTCGACATAATTCCGCGGTTCGGCAAAACTTTAACAGTGACTCTTGTTCAAGCCCTATAGGACTATACTAATTCAAAAACGTGATTTTAATCCTTTTAGGTATCAGTATCATTTCTTCCGTGTGTCGCTATCTCGTCAAGGTCCTTAGAAATGTCCGCCATTTGGTGACCATTGTTATTGAACAACTCTCCCTGCTGTCCTCTTCTTATTAGAGCCCCTCTATTCTAACCCTTCACCTCAATCACGCTTGCAACATATTGTGAAGGTATCAGGTCCAATTTAATTCCCTTTTTTTTATATATCTTTGCTTATTTAAAGCAACATACTGTATGTGTTTTATATTAACGTTTTGTTGCTTGAAAAACATTTCATTCACCTAATTAATCTTTGTGAAAATCATAAATACACATTTTAATCTTTCGCTTAAATGGCAGGATTACGATTTTTTTTTGACGTGATTAGTGTGACCTTAGCGCAACCATCTTTCTCTCCTCTTCACGCATTTATTGAGAGCTATATTCAAAAAATGTAAAACATTACAACTATAAATCTTTAATTAAATTACACTTTTTTTTACGAACGCATATAAACAATGTACTTTCTAGGATTAACAAATACAGAACAAGATAAAACCATAACCTACACATGCGCAATTTGCGCACACGCATAGGCCTAACGCTTGGGTAAATATTTTAATCGGCGGGAAACTGATATCCTTTAATTAAAGTTATATGTTAAGTATTAAGTAATAGGTAAGCGCTTAGCGGTAAATTATTAATTTTAACTCTTGAAAGATGAAGATTATCGTGTACAAACAATTTGAGGATTGTCCTAAATAACTGTTACCTTTACATTGTTTGTATTTGAGTGAACTAGCTATTCATTCTCAGCTAATAATAATCAGCTAACCTTGTGTGTCCATATTCTTACATCCCCTCTTGCTTTTTGCTTGCAGTAGAGGCACATCTAAAATACTAAACAAGAACATTAGTGATAGGTCTTGAAAAAAAATTGTGCTAGGTAAAAAGTTTAGTTTAAGATTAAAATAAAGTACCCTAATATATTATTTATATTTTATTTGCAAATCTGACGCAAGAGTTAGTAACGACTTAATCCAAGGAGGCTGGTTTAAAAGAAGGGCACACACACACACACACACACACACACAAGCATAAATAGGTAATTAGAGAACAATGTTGATAAATCGCATGTGAAACATCAATACCAACACATCTATTATAGAGTCAAATAGGCTTATTCATCTCTCCGTCAACAGCAAACCAATATAATGCTAGATCAATGCCTTTATACTATTTTACCACTCTACAGGTACTTTTTATTAGTATTTTACCTACAACAAATATATCATTGATTTAAAGTCACGTATAGCTAGCATTTAAAATGTAATAAAAGCAGAGTAATAAAAGAACATTGCAAATTTAATTTAATTTTCTGAATCAAAAGTGATTTAAAAACCACAATTAGAAGCATGAGAGATATACCGATTCTACCCCACTATATATGAAAATTGATTTTCTATAAGCTCCAAAACAAAACGACTGGCAATAATGTGGGTTAAATCGGGGGTGGATCCAGGGAGAAATTTAGGAGGGAGGGACGACTCTTATCAGGGATCGTGATTACATTCCCTCGATGGCTTCAGTTTAGGCTGAAATGTCATGGGGTTTCTAACGACTATCCTCACACTCCAATACAATCCCCATGCCCATTCCTGTATATTTAACCGTTAGCCTCCCAAAGTCCCAAAGTGAGTGAGGAGAGAACATGGCGTGTGTTTAAGATTTTCAAGCAACAGTGTTTAGTTTTTCAATGTGAACGAAGAAAGTTTTAAGATATTTTTACGTGATGATTGTTCTGATAGTAAATTGACTAAATTTGATACATTTGTTGGCATTAGTGAAAGATTTGGAACTAAAGTTTATTGTAAGCTAAATGGTGAAAATTGGGATGAACAGTGTTCTTCATTTGTTCAAGCGTTCTCGAAGGAAACAAGAACCAAATTTATGTCATGTAAAAGGTATGGGAAACAAGTGCGGAATTTATTTAGAAAGACTTATAAGTTCCAACACTCTAAAATAAATAAATCATTAAACTGAAAGAAAATATACAAATAGGGTCAGAGATAAAAATAAATTTTGAAGCCAGCATTGACTTTAAATTCAAAAAGGTAAATAAGGACACTTTTAAAAATTACCCCAAATCAAAAACTGGTTTAAATTGTATAATACACATGGACTTTCACTATAATGATTAAGTTAGTGCAACATACACATTTAGCTACTTAAAATGTGCACATGAAACAACAGATAACTTTTACTCTTTCTTTAATTCAGGCATGACACCATCTGCTGAAAATGTTACCATGAAATACATGTTATTGAAAGCGCAGAAGATGATAATGTTGCTCTAACAAATTTAGCTAACGATCAAATAAATCCAACCATGAAATAATTAATTAATTTGTTTACTGTGTGGAGGAGGGAACAATATGAGGACAAAAATTCTGATACCATACTAGAAAATTTTAAAAAGATAAAAGAGAATTTAGAAGCAACGGAAAACCATTGTATTTTGTATGGAAAAAACATTACCGTGGCGATAGTGACACTAATTATGAAAAGAGTGTTTGCACTTGATGATGCGAATGAAATGATATTTGTAGACTCTAGTGGTGCCTGTGATCAAACCAACACCTGTGTTACGTTTGTTTTCTATCACAGTAAAATTTGAGATCTTCCCGTGTGCTGTGTTTTCCATACATCCTTGACAGAGGACCATTATAAAATAGCGTTTGCGTTATTAAAAGAAGCACTTGAGTTAGACACAAACCAACATTTATTTCCAACAATTATAATGACTGATGATAGTGACGCAGAACAAAATGCTATTCAACACGTTTTTTCAACCACAAGGCTTTTCCTTAAAACTTTTCTTGTATGTCAGGTGTTATGGCATTGGTTATGGAATAAAGATCACAAAATTGAAAAATAAGATCTAAAGACTATCACGCAATTATTTCAACAGGTCCTCTATGCGTATACTGTTGATACTGTTAACAAAATGTACAAATAACTTATTTGTAATGTCCAAAAAAGTTATCCTCAAGAAAAAAAAGTTTTGGTTAAAAAATAATGATTGGTGTTTAGCTTTCCGTAATGAAACAATAACGAGGGGAAACAACACAAATAACTACTGTGAAGCTTCTATTCGCGTTTTTAAAGATGTTGAGCTTTAAAGGTGTAAATTATTCAATTTATGTGCACTCGTAGAATTTATTTGCAGTGTTTTTGAAAACTACCACAAACGCCGACTGATTGAATTTGCTAGTTAAAGGGGTGATCAAGAACTTTTATCACATTACTCTAAATTTTACAAGAGAATTAAAGGGGTAGAGGTACTGCAAAGAAATGAACATGAGTTCAAAGTCACATCTAAATAAATGGCCGATGTTTATTCTGCACGCAAAATATTTGCACCATGTGGTTGCCTATACGGCAGGGGTGGTCGATATTGTAATCACATGTGCGCAGCGGAGAAAAAATTCCACCTACAAATGACAACTCGTCCTAACCTGTCAGCAGAAGATAAAGTTACATCGCTAAGGTTGCTTTTGGTTCAGAAATACCTACTGACTTCTACAATAGCATGGACCTGGCCAAACACAATGATGCCATCGTGGCGTGCTATTCGGTCCACAAGCCACAGATAATGGGACTGATGAAGTGGTTCATGCATTTCAGGATATTCCTTCTACTAATCACAACGATTCTGTAATTAAGTTAAGGCATGAATTTAATCGTACGATAGACCTATTGGATATCCATCAAAGTATAGTATAATTTTGGTAGGAAGAACAGTAGTAGTACTAAAGTTACTAAAACATTTTTAATATATTCATACGTCAAGTCATGCTATTTGCAGCTGTCATTTTTGATAGATATTATAAACAAATATAAAATACCACAAATAATATTGTAAAATGTTAACAATTTTGGCCGCAAATAAATATGTTTGAATTTTCTCTATTGTTCTTCCAACCAAAATCCGGGTGTACTTCAAACACAGCCGTTTTAAGTGAAACAATAGAAAACCTACAAAACTTTAAAACGCTGGCACGCGTTACGAGTTTCATGACGGATAAAGTATAAGGCTTGAGAATGAGGAAAATACGAGGGCAGCCTACATCAATACCTCACAGAAAAGAGAGAGGCTTACTAAAAGGAAGAGCAAGAATTCAATCGAGGTGACCGTCAAACATTGAAGCAAACATTATGTCAAAAAACAAGACAAATGGTAGAAAAAAACGAAAGACAGTTTAACCCTGAGTATTAAAAACAATACGCCTAGCGCTAAGCTTCACTAAAATAACGAGGACCGTTGAAATGTGATAACGATTATATTCCCACAGACCAATATAAAAATAAAATGTATAATAATAATAATAATAATAATATTTAGCACCGCGTCTTACTACCCGTTCGAGTTATACGCTTAAGTACTAATTACTCTAATGGATTAGGAATTGGGAAGGTTTAATTAGAGGAAGTGAACCCGCATTTGCATGGAGGTAGAGTGGAAAACCACTTAGGAAAAACCACCCCCAGTTCACCCAACCAAGATTCGAACCTCGATCTCCCCGTCCTCAGTAGTAGAGCTCAACACGACAAGAGCATGGAGGTAGAGTGGAAAACCACTTAGGAAAAACCACCCCCAGCTCACCCTACCAAGATTCGAACCTCGATCTCCCCGTTCTCAGCGGTAGAGCTCAACACGACAAGCGCGTTAGCCAACTACGCCACCGAGGCGGGTAATATAATGTAGCTTCTTGCTTCTTTTGTAATATTAAATGAAAGTCAATAAACTGCTTTGTTTCGGAGACAATAATATGTGTTTGTTTATTGAGATTATGGGTAATTTGATAAAATAAAATTATATATTGCAACATGTGTGTTCTCTTTATTACCAAATTATGTATAGGAAAATTTGAGTTGTGTGAAATACTTAATCAAGTCATAAATTAAAATATAAAAATTTATGAATATGATGTCACTTACATAAGTCACATTTATAACACTGTCTTACATAAGTGATATTTTATTTAAAAAATATTTCATAATTAGCTTATGATTAAAATAAATAAATATTATACATTATAAAATAAACTAGCTTAAATTTTAATTCGCTCAATTGGAAATGAGGTATCCAGAAAATCAGAAACATTATCAGAGTTTTTTTGTAATATTGATAGTAAGAACTGGTTGGGTCACAATAAATATATAATAATATATATAATTATTATATATAATATATTATAGATATATAAGTTATAATTATATATTATACATATATATAATATATAATAGTATATATAATTATTATGTATAATATATTATAATTATATATTATACATATATAATAAGCATGGAGGTAGAGTGGAAAACCACTTAGGAAAAACCACCCCCAGCTCACCCTACCAAGATTCGAACCTCGATCTCCCCGTTCTCAGCGGTAGAGCTCAACACGACAAGCGCGTTAGCCAACTACGCCACCGAGGCGGGTAATATAATGTAGCTTCTTGCTTCTTTTGTAATATTAAATGAAAGTCAATAAACTGCTTTGTTTCGGAGACAATAATATGTGTTTGTTTATTGAGATTATGGGTAATTTGATAAAATAAAATTATATATTGCAACATGTGTGTTCTCTTTATTACCAAATTATGTATAGGAAAATTTGAGTTGTGTGAAATACTTAATCAAGTCATAAATTAAAATATAAAAATTTATGAATATGATGTCACTTACATAAGTCACATTTATAACACTGTCTTACATAAGTGATATTTTATTTAAAAAATATTTCATAATTAGCTTATGATTAAAATAAATAAATATTATACATTATAAAATAAACTAGCTTAAATTTTAATTCGCTCAATTGGAAATGAGGTATCCAGAAAATCAGAAACATTATCAGAGTTTTTTTGTAATATTGATAGTAAGAACTGGTTGGGTCACAATAAATATATAATAATATATATAATTATTATATATAATATATTATAGATATATAAGTTATAATTATATATTATACATATATATAATATATAATAGTATATATAATTATTATGTATAATATATTATAATTATATATTATACATATATAATATATAATAGTATATATAATTATTATGTATAATATACTATATATTATACATAAATAATATATTTATTAATATAATATGTATAATATATTATACATGCATTATATATGTATATTATATATATATATCATACTATATATAATATATTATATTGGTTCATCGATATGAGCCATGCATCATACTTGGATGACATTCGATCATTGGTCAAAGCCATTGTTGCGTCCTAGGTGATAAGAGTTTTTGCTATCGCTGCTAGGGGAAGAAGTGGCTGCTGTCTCTGTGTTTGAGAATTAAGAGGGTCTCTTACTGAGCGGTGGACCAAGGATGGTCAGAGATGCTGTGGCGTGATAGAAAATGATATTGTGTACATTTTCTTAATAAATCAACAAATACATTGAGCCTCCAAACTGAAAATAACTAGTGTGAACTGCAATTTAAAAGGCATATAAAAAGTGAGAAAAGGGAAATGCAACTAAACATGTGCAACAATCAAAATGTGCAAGTAGGCCTACAACAAAGTCAATTTTAATGTTATTCAAGACAGTTTCGGTGAATGCATTCATCTTTTCTTCCATATATCTTTCCACTAACCGACATTGGTTTCAAATACAATTTCAA
This sequence comes from Timema californicum, assembly GCA_902141385.1. Classification (NCBI taxonomy): domain Eukaryota; kingdom Metazoa; phylum Arthropoda; class Insecta; order Phasmatodea; family Timematidae; genus Timema; species Timema californicum. The sequence goes on from CABFOW010004204.1 coordinate 30,098, forward strand.
TATAATTAACAAGTGAATTATTAATTATTTACCTTTGATTCCTTTCCTAAGACAAGACAAACATTTATATGTGTAAATAGTAATTCAATATCAGTGTAGAATTAATGGTTGGGGAAATTAAAAAACAAACTTTAAAAATAGGCAAAAAAAAGGCACAAGTCACTAGATTTAATACATACTTTGAGAATTTCGATCACAATCAATCAATAATTCAAATGAAATAAAGATTAACAAAACTAGAACAATGTTGGACAGATTTTGAAAATGCACAGTTACAAATTGAATCACTTGAGATTCATTAGTACATACACAAGAAAGGGAGATATTTGAAGACACATATTTCGATCTCACGGCTTTAGTAGACACATATATTCAAGGCCATGCAGCTGGCTTGTTGTCAAACGAAGCCGCCACTAAGGCAGTCACACCCACACATACACAAGCCCCACACAGACAAGCCGTTAGATTACCAGTAATTAATTTACCAACATTTCAAGGAAATTGCGACGAATGGTTGAGTTTATATGACACATTTCAATCAATTATCAATTTCAATAGTCAGTTAACAAACGAACGAACGTGGGTTACCCAATCATTTTTAAAGCTAATTGAGGTATATTTGACTTATAGGCATGCAGGGTACGGATTGGATGCTACTTATCAGATACTTTTGAAATACATAATGAGTTGAAACAAGAAGAGCACTTTCCCCATTACTTTTAAATCAAGCCTTTGAGTATGCTATTAAGATAATTTAAAAGAGTAGGGAAGGATTGATATTAAACAGAACATTGTAGCTATTAGGATAAGGAGATTATTTGGCTTTCTTAGGTAATAGTAAATATGTTGTTGCAATAAGTGGACAATTTTTATCAGAGGCTAATAATGAAATAGGTTTGGAAGCGAATTCTGAAAATACTACGTAAATGATCACATACAGAACAGAAACTGAGAACGACAACACTGATCAACAAATGGAAACATTTTCTGTATTTGGTTTGTAAATGGGTGAACATAACTAATTTTCGGGTGCTGATTTCAGTGTAAAAATCAGATGCTCTCTTTTACGTCACATTTCCAAGATACACAGCACTAATACAAAGAAAATATTACGACATTAGCAAATATTTACTATTTTAAATACAAAAAAATCATAGCCCTCAGAACCCACATATGATTTCTTGATAGCATTAAAAATAATTTAAACTAAGAAAAAGCATTAAAATAATCCACATTAAGCCATGATATTAATATTTACAAAGTTTATTGTCATTTTTCTTTGACAAAATGAGATGCTGATGCTTTTCTTTTGTACGTTGTTTCATCAGTCTCCCTAAAAAGAAACCAACAGTAATCGCCCATCATCGAAGGGTTCCAGTGTCATTGGTAACGATGCTCCATGGTCAGGATATCTTGGTGAAAGCGTTCACCCTGCTCGTCACCAACCGCACCACAATTTTCTGGGAAAAGTCAAGATGCGAATGTAAAAAGTTAATTTTTAGTGACATTCTACACCCCATGTTCTTGTAGTTGTCCAATAGACCATTCACTATGGAAACATATTTATCGTCTCTTCTGTTGCCCAAAAAGCCGTAAACAGCGGCTTTGTAAGAGGACCAAGCAACTAGCTCAATATTTGTAAGCTTAGCATAAAAGGTTGGATCTTTCAACAATACTCTAATTTGTTGGCCAATAAATATACCTTCTTTTAGCTTTGCTTCATTCAACTTGAGAATTTTTTTCTTTTAAATCTTTAAAGGCCCCAACTTCTTTATCAAGAGCATTTAAAAAGTTCTTCATCAAGCCTAGCTTTATATGAAGTGGAGGCAAAATGACTTTACTCGGCTCAACCAATGGAGTAAATTTCACATTTACTTTTCCAGCAATGTATAATTTACTCATAGGCCATTCCTTGACTTTGTAGTGGTTCTTGGAGTCTCGGTTGTCCCACAAGCACAAACAACAACGTATTTTGGGAATCCATCCCATAAACCTGTAAGCAGTGCGACCACTTTTAAATCACAGCATATCTGCCAATCACAATCTTTATATTTAATTCCCTCCATCAGCAAAGCCATGCTTTCATAAGATTCTCTCATGTCCACTGCATGCAACAAAGGCACTGTTGTAAGTTTATTGCCATTATGAAATAGCACTGTTTTTAAGCTTACTTTAGATGAATCAATAAATATTCTCCACTCGTGTAAATTATGTTCAACTCCCAACTCCATTATCAAACCATTCAGGTCTGTGTACACACACAAGAAATTCTTCATTTCAAAATATCTAGAAAACCAACTATTTCTTGTTATAAAACTTGGAGATATTTGTACCTTACTCTAGAAGGTTCCATTGTTGCAATCTAGAAGCCAACAGTTAAGCTTGCTGTTTAGAAAGTTTCAAATCACGGACCAACTCGTTCAGTTACTTCTGTTCTATGAGATGAGGCGATCTGTCATGAGTTTCATGGATGTACTCTTCTAAAGGTCGTGCATCTTCTGATTCACTTTCCTCTGTTGGTTCTGATACAGTGATTTGCAAGTGACAAGCACGAACAGGTAAGCCTTCCCCATGAGGCACAGGCATATGAACTGAATAAACATTAGGATATTTATTTGGATGTTCAATTTTAGTTTTACTTAAATGTCCTGAAATATTTGTTAGGCAAAAATAACAGTCCATATGATCTTTTGGCTCGCACCAAACCATTGGAACAGAAAACGGCATGGTTCAGTGGTTTCCTTTCATCCATTCTATAAAGGTGGTTGTGCAGGTTATGCTAGCAATATGAGGTGCAAAGGGTTTATCTTAATCTCTAAGAGCACAATAAAAGTACAGTTTATAAGCCTTCTTAACTAAGTCAGTGATTGGCTTTCTTTGGTTTTTCGGAGTGAACTTACCACATACACAGCAAAAATTATCAGGGTGGTTTAAACAACCACAAAGTTTGTGAAAATCAAAAACACACAATAACACAAACTAAGGTATCAATAAAGATAAATATACAAAGTGATAACACCATCCATGCTTCAACACGCAATAAATAGCAGGGCTAACGTGGCTAGCTGAGTTACTTCTAACGGCCAATGGCGGTACCATTCCCCCTCAACTAAACTACCCTGCCATCTAGTGACTATTTTTAGAACTTCTTCCATAATATTTTGCATCCAAATACTGAATGCAACCAGCATAATTAGTGATATATTCATGAAAAAATGAGTAAACAACACAAAAATTTTAAAATAATAATTATAAAAATATAAAAATCTCAAATATCTTAAAAATCTTACGTGACAGAGCATTTCCGAAGGCAGATTTGGATTCAACAACCAAAAATACATATTAATTGATGTATCACACACCAGATGCAAAATGGCTGTTAATCAGTGATAATTTGGAGCTTATTACAAACATCGCTTCATTTGACATTGTTAATGAGTTTAAATGTTTAATAAAAATTCTAAATAGCAATAACGATATTAGAGTGGAAACTAAGAAAATAATACAGTCGTGAAATTCATGCTGCCGCTCGGTCAGTAAGTTGTTGTCACCTAGCCTGCTTTCAATGAATGTAAAACTCAGAATATACAAAATAATAGCTTTACCGGTTGTTCTTTTTGGTGTGAAACGTGATTTCTTACCTTACATGAAGTAAAAAAAGTTATGATGTTTGAAAACAAGGCGCTTAGAAAGATATTTTGTACAAATGAAATTAGACTACCGGAGACTGGAGGAGGTTACATAATGAGGTATTACATACCCTGTGGTCAGAACAGGACATTGTTAGTAAAATAAAGTCTCGTAGATTACGGTGAACAGGACATGCAGCGTGAATGGGAGAATCTAGAACCATGTTCATGGTATTTACTGGCAAACCCAATGAGAGATCATTGGGAGGACCTACACGCAGATAGGAGATGACATTAGAATGGACTTGAAAGAGATAGGATGCATTGAGGAGGATTGGATGTAGCTAGCTCAAGATAGGGATAGGTGGCCTAGTTTTGTAAGTGCGACAATGAACTTTCTAATGCCATGTAGAAAATAAGGGGTTTAAAGCACTTGCCATTCACTGGACCAACAGCCACAATACTTTACATCTAGGAGCTATCACTTTAGGTGTTAAAAGATTAGGTTCGGTGAAGTTAAAAGACTTTTGAGGTTGGGTACTATAGTGTTTAGGTGTTGTGGCTACATATGTTGTGGCGTTAGGTCTTGTGGTGTTAGGTTTTATGTAGTTAGGCTCAATATTTATTATGATCGTTTATATTTCATTTTTAATATCCGAACCCATTAAATACATCAAAATTAAACAATTAACCACCATTTCGATCATATGACCTTATATTGATGTAGATACTACTAAGGTTAAAAAGGGGTTCATTAAATTTTATCAGATTTGTACAATCTGGTATTTCCTATTAGGTCTTTTAATGAATTATTTTAATTCTATGAAAGTAAATTAGTAAAATCTTGATTTTAGGGGTCAAATTTACGTTAGTTTATGTAAGAATATACTGTAGATTCTAAATAGCCTTCTATAAATTAGTATTTTTAAATACACATTAAAAATTAACGGGCCAACGAAATATAGGGCAAGCAATTTGTATATACTAATACCCTAAGGTTAATTTAGCTTGATTATTTGAAAATCTTAAAGAAATCAATTGAGTATACTTATGTCAATGGAAAAAATACACTTCAACAATTTTATTAATAAAAAAAGGTGTATTAGGAATAAAACTATCCAATGTATTGTTGTCAAATGGCTACAAACCCCGTGAACAAATTTCTTTAGAGACTATTAAACTTTAGACAAGGATAGAGTTCGTGGGTTTGTTTATTTTTATAGAGCTTTTTCCTTAAAGTTAACTAATAATTTTAATTTTGATTTCAACAGATATTTGTGACTTTGGATCAGAAAATGATCTCATCACTTGTGACTGGGTGAATAGGAATGGCTCAAGTCTGCAGTGGCAAGCGGGCGCAGGGACTCTGGCCAACTGGCTTGGTGGGCCTACAGTAGATGCGGGATCAGGGGATGATTCAGAAAGAGGTGAGTGAGGTTTTATGATTTTAGTGAAAAATCCCAATTTTTTAGAAATGCCCTGTAAAGAAGGACAAATAGGACTTTTATATTTAAGTGTTTGTTCTAAATTTATTATTGTATTTTAAAAAACGAACGTAGATAAGAGATGTAATGTTAATTCAAGATATAGTTCTAGGTCCCGAGCTACATGCTAAGAATCGGGATAAATAGTGTAAAAAATATGTCCTATTTCTACTTATTTCGGGCTATGGCGTTAATGCCATTCCCATACACACGGGAAAGAGTGGAGATGACAAGGTCGCTTCTGTGAGCGGAAATAAACAGCTCCGGGTACCACCCTGGATAGATGGAAGGCACAGCCTCAGTGCCGGCTCAACCAGTGAGTGTCTGGAAGGGAAGGAGGAGTTATTTCTCGCCTCCCTGGGTATCCGGCCTGATCCGGATCATCCCACCCCTCGGGGTGGGGGCTGTAGCTTTTTATATAATGACCTAGACACTTCCTTGGGCCTTGGTGTCAAGGGGTGCTGTGCCAGCCATGCTTGCTGTGAGTGTACGAGCACATATGGGCAGTAGTGTCTTATTTCGACTAGGAGTAACGCCGATTCTGGTGGTCTGCGCTCTTTAGGGTTTGTTGACCGAGTTCATTCCCCCGTGGCGTTACGCACAAGCTCAGGGGATCTCCTGATGAGAGTGTGTAGCAGAAATGGATCAGCCTGCCTCAGTTATACTTGCCCAAAACTACTACAGGCTGCCTCCATATTGGCGGCCCTCGGGCATAGTCCTTTCTTGCTCAGCTGGCAGTAGTTTCAACCGTCTAGTCAGGGGGGCCTGTTATCTGAATCCCTGTAGCATCATTTTTATGGGATTGGGGGAAGGTGATGTCCCTCACCCGCCATACACTAAGCGGATGGAAGCACGCACCCAGTTTTGGCCGGGGATGGTTGGTCAGGACAACTCCATGAGGTCCCCGCTGGGCAACCTAGGGCTAATGTCCTGTGAATCCTAGGCTCTACCTAAGGCTGAGTTTCTTACCTACTCTGGTAAGGCTGGTGGGACATTCAAGGAAGGGCCAACTCATCCCGCCATTGGCCAAGAAATGGCAGAGTGGTTTTCCCGAGATATACATGGATGACAAGTTCACAGAATAGCAGAGGTCGGTGTTCCAAAATGCTCGCTGTGTGTGCTTACACAGGTGACTCCACTCAAAAGGTACAGCCAATGAGGTTATAGGTCACGTTATTACCGGGTGCTAAAGCCCTTTGTGGTTGCCAGGAGTTCCGCCTCTCGGGACATTAAGTGGCTTGAGTGGAGCCCAAAGTGAAATAATTCTCACTTGCATGCGTGGAGCAAGAGCTACATTCGTGGGGTGGACAACCCACAAATGGGGTTTCTTTAATGTCGTGATAATTCGACTCTAACATTTGTCCTTTAACTTATTTTTCATACCCGGTGAAATAAAGCACGATTTAATCTTTCTTTAATAAAACATAACTTTTATTTGAATTTCAGTTTTGTAATATATAATCCAAACATTTTGTAACACTATTTAGTAATTAATTCCTACCTATAAGCTTGTTGTTTGGACACAATCTTTTTTTATAGCAATCATAATTATTTAATATGGTTTTGATTTTTTACTTTCAAGTATGCGTATAACAAATGTATGCTTAAACCACTTTGAAATTACTGCCTGTTCCTTTTAGAAATTACTCCTAAAATTCCTGTTGGATACAGATAAATACTGCCAAACACAAAAATGTTATGGAATGGAATTTATTAATTTTAATAGTCCAGAGCAGAGATTCACCAATCATATAAGATTTTTAACAGTAAGTCAGTAACAAACAGTATTATGGCCCATTATCTTCTTAACGAACAATTATTTGTAATGACCCACTTCGATAGCCACTTGACATAAGGCATCACAGTTGCAATAGACTGTCTGGCAATGTTCGGGAGATCGAGGTTTGATTCCAGTCGGGTGTAATCTGGGTATTTTATATCAATGTTTTCACACCGATAGTATCGATAGTAATAAAATTTTTGTTCATATACATTCACTACTTATATAATTTTTGTGAATGTGGGGAATGCCAGGCCTCCACCGTGGTTCGGATTCCACGTTAAACTGTAGGTCCTCCATTTCATCTCACAATCACCCTACCATTACACATTAGCGTTAGTGCGTATAACCCGAACGGTTAGTAAGACGTGGTGCTAATAATAATAATATATAGTTTTTTATTAAATTTATTGTAAATATTTCCTTACTAATCCTGATAATTTAAAATAACTACTATTCATTATTTTTTGTGTCTGCAAAATACAATTATTAGTATTTTGATAGTCCATTCCTATTAGTTACAGCTGCAAACTCATTATTAGATCTAAAGTTTATTCATACTTTACAATGTTAGGTACTGTTGAAATTATCATTCCGTATTGTGTGTTAATAATACAAATTACTATTCACTTCTTTACACATTAATGACTAAGTTTTGCTATTTAATACTAATATATTTAATATTCATACCATACATGTAGTTACAAATACAATTAGTATTTTTATTTATAATGTCAATAATATTGTATTTCCTATACAATATTATTCATTATAATTAGTAACGATCAGATTTACTCATCATTCATTCTCATTCCTGCTGTCTACTATTAATGCAATTTATTTTTTCCATCATTGCATCTTACCATACGTTCGAGCTGTACGCATCTGTACTAATTATGTTAATGTACTAGGAATAATAAATGTTGCATTTAGAGGAAAAGTAACTGCATTTGCGTGAAGGTAGAGTGATACATTATTTATGAAAAGCCACCAATAATATATCCGACCGCGATTCGAACCCCGATATCTCCATCTAAAGCAGTCTAGTCTTGTGAGAGTAATGCCTTAGACCATTCTACTATCGAAACGGGTTAATTAATTATTATTTAATACCTATTAGGTTACTGCAAGTCGTTAAAAGATTTACTATTATTTCCAGATCACTACTTTGAGGTATTATTAAAACAACTTTTTATTCCTACTCCTAACTTTAAAATATAATTAAATCTCAATAATGTTATCTATTATTAAAACCATTATTAATATTACTTACTGTTTATATTAGATATTTTTAGATTTAATGTCCTTTATTATTCAAAACTTTTACTCACATTTAAAATTAAGGTAGATTGATTTTGTTTCTATAAAATTACATTGGATTTATTGTTTTATCCTTAGTCATTAAAATAAGCTATTAATAGATCTACTATTATTTCATGAATATTGCTGCAAGTTGCCATTAAAATTCCTTTTATATTAAATTAATTATTTACATTATTGAAATTACTACTATTTATATTAAGATTTAACATTTTATATTTATTTTTGTTTATGTCAAATTACACAACATGTGTTGATTTTCTTAATTATTAATGTTAGTTACTATTAGATTTTAATGTTATTTCCTATTTAATTTTGCTAATTAACCTACCATTAAAATAACTTTTGTAGCATATTAGTCCCTAGCCCTATTAACATTACAACATATTCTTTATTGTTTCTAATAGTTTCTAATTATACATACTGCTTTATTCTGCCTTATCCAGGCAAAATCAATTATTTCTTACTAACACATTTATACGCTTAAAATTCAATCATACTGTTAACTAATAATTGTTACAACTACGGTTAGTTATACTCAGGGCCGTATTTAAGGGGGGGGGGGAACGGGGCGATCTTCACGGGGCCCCCCACACACCCCCAAAAGAAAGAAAAAAATATATAATTTCCCACTGTGAATGCTTTCTTGTTTTGTGTATAATATAATTTTATTCCTGTATAAAAAATGAGGTATAAAAAAATTAATGTGGGCGCTGCTTTAACTAAAAATAAAAATCCTACCGACACTTTTAAGACAATTAAAATTTTGCGCACTAACTCTAAACACATTGGGAATGCCAGGCCTCCACCGTGGTTCGGAGTCCACGTTAAACTGTAGGTCCTTCATTTCATCTCACAATCACCCTACCATTACACATTAGCGTAAGTGCGTATAACCCGAACGGGTAGTAAGACGCGGTGATAATAATAATAATCTAAACACATTGGCTTCCCTTTTGGCGTGCTGCGGTGGTTCCTCTCAAAGTGTGTCCTCGATCCAGCTGACAGAGCCGCTGTCTCAGAGGTGCCTTTGATACAGTTTTTGTTTTCCAATTGGTTGTTTCTCTGACAAAACGAGAAACGTTGAAATTCAGATGTATGCTGTGTTCATGGTGGGTGCCAGTTTGTGTTTTAATTATGTGGTTAAGTAGAGTACAAAGTGTAGAAGTATCAATTGTGGAGGATCATATCGATCTAATATAAAAATATGTGACGTGATCCAGGAAAAAGTACTTTAAGAGTTCTGCTAGACTGACAAGCAAGCGAGCGCGCGAGTGACTGAGCGACTGCCTGGCCAAACTGGTGAGCGAGCCAGCGAATAGTTAACAAATTGATCCCAGATTATTAGTTAAAATGTCTCTGTCAAAGACCCTTCGCACATCTATGCTACTCGAAAATTCTTACAAAGTTATTTCATGTCTATAAAAAAGGAAATATTGTTGTGATTTTTCCATCACTTCTCCACGCTAACGGTGATTTTTATTTGTAAATACCTCCTTTGATTATAATATTGAAGTATTAATATATCGGTTCTTACTACTTTTTTATTTCTTTTATTTTTAGCACTACATACTAGTTTCCCGTTTACATCTTTTGGTTGTACTATGTATGAACCAACAGTAATTTCAAGCAAGATATATTGAAGCACATTTATACTAGTAAAACCACGCTTGCACATTAGAATAAAGGATAACAAATAAATGCACATTGACTATATTATTTAGGAGGATATGCCTTCTTCGAGACTTCATTTCTAGCAGCCTCTCCTGAAGTACGTGCGGCACAGAATGCCTTCATCGAAAGTCCAGTGATGGGAAGCACTGGAGCTGAAGGAAAATGTGTCACATTCAGGTGAATAAGAAAAAAATATTATAATTGTGAACCTTAAAATCACATTACCCTGTGTTGTATAACGGTTGCAAAACCACTATATTTTCAATAATTGCTCATATAAATTTGAGAAAGTTTGCTCGTCTCAATATCGTTGGTATCTGAACTTTTAGAATTTCCACGTTCTGAAAACAATTAAGTTTCGAGTGATTTTAAATTACAGTATAAGAGCAGGGCTGGTCTAAGGCGTGTGTGACGTGTGCAACCACATACACACAAAGAATCGAGGGGTACCAAAATGGCCTAATAAAATATATTTTTTGTTTTTATCTGGGAAAATATAAATATAATTAAAGAATGTAATTTGTAATAAGAATGCCTATTTCTTAAATTAATATTTACATTCATATCAAACAGAGTACTTTTTTTAAATTTAAAATTAGTGCATTAAAATACACTAACAAAGTAGATACATTTTGAAGGTCGTTCGGCGCGACGCACCCATTGAACTCCATTGAATATACTAAGTTTATTGTCAAGTATCTATTCAAAATAGGCCTACATAAACGGGTGAGTAGCTTTAAGGATTATACTCACCGTACCTACGTCAGTTGCTTCAGCCGACATAAGTTTTTCCAGGTTGAAGTTAATAAAAACATATCTGAGATCAACTTCTTCTCAGGAAAGGTTGAACACTTTATCAATATTATCGATTGAAAATGAGATATCATCTTCATTGGACTATAACGATTTAATCAACACTTTTGATTCTATACAAGCTAGGAAATATAATATTTAGAACAGTGGTCCTCAAACTTACCAAGCAGAGGAACACATTAGAATATTCAAAGCTCTAGGTGGGCTGGATTGAACACGATTCATACAATACAAACATTATATATATATATATATATACACAATCATTATATATAATGTATATATATAGGCCTATATATAATGTATTATGTATAATGTATAATTTCGTTCTAGATCTCATTTAGATACATGCATATCTTATAAACATAGTTTAACATGACTAAAATGTGAGTTGACCATCCAACATAATTACCCCCTTCCTCCTCAAATCGGAAACTTACCTCGGACCGGACCCTCCGCTCAAAATACACTTTATGGAACGCGGCCAGCGTGTATTTTTATACATAGCATTAAGAACCATCATTTCGGTATTCGTCTTTTTAAATATCTTTCAAAGCGTCCGTGGGCCGGCTAAACGCATTTCGTGGGCCGGATTTCGCCCATGGGCTGAAGTTTGGGGACCCCTGGTTTAGAATATACCCCTTAATTTTTTGTAAAAGAGATTACGTTGTGTGAGTAGGAGAGAATTCTATCATGATTCATGTACTTAGAAACTAAATAGGAAATTAAACCAAATATTGCATTTTACTTTTATTTTTATTTCCCAAACATAATATTTGTGAAAACCACGTTTTTGTAGTTCTTGAAAGCTTTGTCTACTTTATACCTCACTATATATTTGTATACTGTATACCTCACTTTATAGTAGAAAACAAAAGAGTCAACAAACCTTTTTCAAGTAAAAAGAAGGAAAAACTAAAATATGTTAAGGATGAAAACACATTGACGTCACCGTCTTACTGTTATAAAATACAGTATTTTTTTAGTTACTAAAAAATTTGCCAATAAAAGTATTTATAAATAGGGTCTAGTTTAAAAATGGCCATATCAACAGTTTTTTTCAGATTGGGAGGAGGCGCAATATGTGAGTTTTGCACACACAAAACTTTTGCCTTAGACCGGTCCTGTATAAGAGAGTGTTGTTTTAAGCATTAACATTTATGTAATGTGTTTTTTGTTTGATACATAATTCCTAGTAATAGTTCTGTGATTATACAGTCAGACACTAGTTGTTGTAGCCATACTGAGCCAGAGCTTCGATTTACACACTTGCGAGTATACACTCTTAATTGATTGATTGGCATTGATTGATTGGAATGTTTATGCTTGTTTATAAGTTATTCAATGGATGGTTTGAGCGCTGCTGGTCTTAGAGTTATTTTGCACCCTGCACCAGAAGATAATGTTCCAGGGGCTTTTGACAGAGTCCTTTGGAGCACTAAGGATCCCACCAACAAAAAGTGGGTAGAAACAGAGATCCTCTACACCTACAACACCAATCACCAGGTAAAAAAACTAAGGCTTTTTTTAATTAGAGATAATGGAACAGTATATATCAAAGTCTTACCATTCTTTCATTAAAATAAAACCTAGAATATTCCCTAAAAAATATGAATTTGGATATATCTATTTTGTAAGCTTTGAATTGACCAATTATGATAGTAATTTTTACGTCCCCTCGCTTTAGACTAATATAAGTACAAAAGTCTTGCAAGGTTCATATAGAGCAGTGATGGCATGGGTTTCATATACCAACACAACTGAATATATCAAGTCCCCTATATTCCATTCACGGTAAGAATTGACTTCTGAAAGGCCTTTTTCCCTACCATAAATCTACTATATAGTAGGATATTGGTAGGAAAAAAGACCTTTCAGAGAATAATTCCTACCGTGAATGGAATATACTTATCGCTATTGATTTTTAAATACATGTCCGGTTTTGTTTATTAAAGGTTTGGTGAACTTATTTCAATCACCCAATAGCTTTGTAGGATAAACGAATTGGCAAATTTTCATAAAATAAATTCAATTGTGAAATCAATATAAACCTACAATCTCAACAATCCATCTTCATTATATATAATTTCTAATTTAATAAATTGTTGATATAAATGTTAAGGAACAAATAATATAATTTATTTGAACAGCAAAGATAGCCACTGCAACAACATATATAAATCCTGATTCAGTGGCCGCATGGTTTATGGCGTCAATCTCGTGTTAGGCTAAACTAACAATGCGGGGGAGATCGGGGTTCAAACCCCGGTCGGGTGTAATGAGAGGTTTATCTAAAATTGTATTCCACTCTCCCTCCATGCAAATGTTGGTACAGTTACTTTAAATTCAACCTTCCTAATTCCTAAATCACTATCGTAATTAGTACATATGCGTATTACCTGATCAGGTAGTAAAACGTGGTGATAGAAAAAACATAAAAACGCATTTGACAGAAACTACATTAATGAACTTCATTGGCTCAACAGAACAACAAACGCAAAAAAACATCAACAGAAAATCCTATCTTCTATTGTAATACATATTAATATATAACATCCATGCCATAGTCCTTCCCCCTTCTCTCTTTGACTCACAGATTAATACTGCCCAACATATGGGGTTAAGTTTCTACAACGTATCTAATTAATTTTCTTTTTGTATGTAGTGCTAAAGTCTTAATATGTATGGTAAGCTATACCATACAGTTAAATGTATAAACTTGTCAATGTTAACTTTGACTAGCAGCGATTAAAATCAATAATTGTTTCTTAGATTATATTTGAAGCCATTGCTAAGGACTCCACAGATGCATACAGAAGATATAGAGGCTATGTGGCAGTAGACAATGTCGCACGGAAACCTGGATCTGAATGCAGAGGTCACTGCACGTTTGAAAGTGGATTTTGTGGCTGGAGAAATGATGAAGAAGATGATTTTGATTGGTCCTTGGTGTGTATATTTTTACATTGATCAATGTAAGGGTTTTTAATTTGTTTCTAAAAGGAGGGGTGATTGTGTATAGTTACACAAGAAAATAAACCAACCTGATCGCTTTGGGTACATTTAGGCAAAGATGTCCTAAATAAAATCAGCGTTGGAGTAAAAAACACATTTTGCCCACACATCCTTGTAGTAAGAGTATATTTATTTGTTTATGATATTCTAGCTCATTCATGACAAAGTGTTAACATTGTTACTCTCACAAATATGTTCAATATAGAGAAGTGGTTCTTGGAAATATGTCTTTAAATAATTGAACATTTCATATTCGATGATTAATAATTACACATATAGTCATATTTTCTATTTACTTACTTAGGCTAGACAATAATATAGAGCATTTCCCGTATAGTAATGGCAACTAAACAAGGGTTTTATCTTCTGCATTAAGGGATATAGTCCCATATATCCATAACATTATCTCTCAATTACATAGAGAAAGTCTTAAGCTAATATCCTGAGGAAAATAATGTTTTAAAATATACGTTTTATCTCATGTGTTATAAATACTGTTAATTTGAAGAGATATACAGTAATCAAGCCACATAAACTAATAGCCTGCAGAAATATATTTTATACAACAGATTGTGGCACTTATTAGTTCATGACACAGTTGGTTTGCAATTTACATCAATTTGATATTTATTGGTGAATGAGAAGAGATTTGTAGATTTTAGGGACCCGTTTCAATGGATGAAATTCATTTTTATATTAAATTTGGCTATACTTTATCAACCAAATTTAAAAAAACTTTCATTTCAGAAATTTATTAACATTTTATTAGGAAATTCTAATTTCTATATTTTATTTTAATTGAACGTCTTGCTTTATTTTGCTTGTTCTTATTAATATATTTTGAGTAATAAAATTTTCTTAAATTTAATCCGAATTATATAAAATCTCAAGAAATAAAGAAAATTACACTTTTATTCTAAAACCACCCAAAAGGTAAGTGGATATATTTGATTTTAACTAAGCTGAACAGGTAGAAAGATGCGGTGATGAAAACTAAATAAAATTAAGCTTAACTTCAAATAAACAGTGTGAAATATATACTGTTGTAAGCTTTGAACAAGATTATTTAAAAAATATTTTTCATATTATGTTATTCAGTTTAATTCATGTGTGTCGGAAGAATGATTGCTTGAGTTTTAAGTTCGATAACACATTCAAAGTGAGCATTATTTTCTCCCAACAGTAACAATAGTAATCATTTTTTGGTTCAGTTAGAGATAATAGTAATTAATATCCAATTTTGACATAGTTTATTTGAACTAAGATAGTCCAGTACAAATACTCATTACTAGGCAAGATGAGGGAAAAACTGAATATCAAGCCAGAAATTTGTATGCATATAAAAATTATATCATGAAACACAAAACTGTTGAGTCTCACATAATCCCAGTTGCGCTAAATCCGCTATGACAGGAAATAGGCCACCATTTTGAATTTTTGCTTTTTCGGTGTTAGCGGCTATATAAAAGGAGCAGAAAGATGCGGTTTGGATAAAAATGAATTTTATATTGTTGGTATCATCGGAAGGTGTAAGTATTTCGTGTTATTATATCAATGCACAGTTAGATTAGTATTAAACTATAATTAATGGAAAGCTAAACAGATATTTTCCGAAGCTATTTTCTTTTATTATAAGGGATGTGATCAAAAAATGTTTCGTATACAAGTTTTAGATCGCTTAAAATTAAGTATAAATATTTATGTTTAGGAAAGTAATGGAGTGTGAGGGATGTGTTAGAGGCGAAGAAAACAAATACGGTTATGCCAATGGCTGATCTAGCAGATTCTAAATATCAATGATTAGGGCGTAGCACGTATCTTAAAGTTAAGTTTTTAGTTACTAAAGCTTGTCATAAATACAGAATAATGACATACAAATTCAAAACTGCACTACTAACCATTAAATGATTAAACAAGAGAGTCGTGTACGGCGGATTGGTCATAGCAGTGCTTCGGTGGCGAAGTCTTGCTGAGGTCCCCTCTGTAGGCTCTTTCATTGTATCCTCGTTTCCTTCTTCATCAGCTTTGGTTGTCATTTTTTGATTGCTATACACTTTTCTACCACCAATGCCACACACACTGGTACAGAGGAGGCCATTATGACGACATTCACAATAATTATTACGTTCAAAGTTGGATTTGCAATTTAAAAATTTAAGTCGAAACAAACACTCTAGGCCAAGTGGTAATTAGGTTGGTACTAGTGAAAGGTAGCAATCTTTATTTTACCAACCCCGTTTAGTTGGGGGGGG
>CABFOW010004204.1:46213-60033 GCA_902141385.1 Timema californicum
GGGGGGGGAGCCACGCCAAGCCATGTCTGAACCTGTTGGGAAGCTCGCAGAATATGCTGTATTTCTGCAGCAGATGTTGGTGGTAGGACTGCCAGGTCAAACTTGGCGCTTATCGGTTGCTTTGCTAGTATGCTAGCGTAAAGTTTGTATCTTGTCCTGTCTAAGTCATCGTTGACGTTACCACCATACATATGAATAATAGCACGTTCTCCTACCAAAGCAATATTGTCGGCAGAGGATGACCTTTCGTTGAAATTAAGCAATTCTTCTCCGAGTTCCTTCTCATTCTTCAAAAGATTGAAAGAAGTCCGTTTTACCTTCCTGAAAATTGAAGAATTTGTATCACATCTCGTTATTGTATGAAGAAATATAATATTTACTGTGACATCACCTAGAGCCTGCAGAAGGTTCTGACTACTGAATATTTTCTTTTGGCGCGTTTGTGAACCTGGAACAAGCAGGTTGACATTTGAGGTCCTGTATAAAAGAGCTATTAATCACACAATTAAGTCTGTGTCCTCTCCATCCAAAACTTAGCGTAAGACCTCGCGTGATAGATTGACGTCTCTTTTTACGATCATGGTTTCTGCGTCAGTGGGAGTTTGAAATACTTGAGCAGCAACAAATTTGAGAGAAAGTAGTTGATTTTGGCCAAAATACTCTGTGAAGCAAATCCCCGCCGCCTATAACTTAATAGGACTTTGTGGTAAGCTTTCACTCAAAGGACAACTATTCTCTAGCACAACAGCAAGATATGATTTAGTTCATTTTCGAACAGTCAGATCATTGAAAATAGTGATGAGAACATTTATATTTTAAGTATAGCTCTGGCTCCTCTTCCATTCTCACAACACAAATAATACGGCGGGAAAGCTGAATTGGGTTAACTTCCACATTCTGTCCATCTTTCTTTACGGTTCTGCTAATGGCTGCCAGATGTTTACTTTGTTTTTGCGTTGAAGGTGGTCTGAGTGAATGGTTTTCCCAAGATAGATTTCATTGAGGCAGTGTTATATTCGAAGCCACAGCACAGATCAATATGAATCACCTATTACACCGTGGCTCAATGAAACCAGGATTCTGGGAGGGCCTTCAAATTGAAAGTTCTGCCTTAGCCATTTCATAAATATATTTTTAGCTGTATTATCCCGACTATGGCGAAAATCTCTAAGCCTCAGGTGCTGCAAAAATGATCGAATTCGCAGCTGCAAATCATTTTCTGGGAGCACATTCTATTCCTCTTTCCGGCCTAATCAATTCACGAAAAAAGCTATGCAGATTTTCTGGTATCGTTTTGCATCCTCCCCCAGCCATCACCTTGGTGCTTGTGTATGAGTCACAATCGTACCAGCGTGTGCAAATGTGCTCTGATAATAATTTAGGTTGCCTCAAAAATTCTCTTTCTTTCATCCCTTTGGCTTTTGAGATGGTCCTCATACCACTTATCATTCAAAATACGAGAACCAAGACCATGGAAACAAATGGACAAACCTGGTTTTCCACCTGAAGGGCAAAAAAACAACAGAATCTCCGTAGTAATCTTCTAATATATTTTCCAGACGTTTAACTATGTAGCACTTATTATATTGTGAAATCTTGTTTAGTTGTTCTAATCGATCGTCCAAGTAATACTAACAGTCATCTTGGTATTTTAGGTACTCACACAATTTTGTGAATCCCTCTGATTTAGCTGCAGCTAGTGCATTAGTTTTGGTTTGCACTCCTCTGGCACATGGGGGTACAGCTACAAGTCTACTAAGTAGAGGATAGTAATCGCGGTGATATAGTGCCTCTGCAGCAACTAGATCTATTACAGCGTTTATTCTTGAAATAACTATTTGTCCCCACTCATCGGCTCGGTGTGCGCACAGCAGTGCAACGTTCTTCTTTAGCTCCAAAGTCGTTGCCTCTCTGACTACTGGTTTCCGGGTGGGATGTTTCTTATAAAAAACAGCGAGTTACCCACAAAACAAATATTTTGTCTTGAAATTAAAGTTTGAATCCATTCTCTTAAGATACTGGCAAGAAATTTCCTCCTGGTACGTGTTTTACACCCTTAAGAGTGTAATTCTTTCTACAATGCTTATGCAGCTTCACTATTATTTCCCCACAAGTAGATTATAAATTTCATTTTGTAGCACACTAATTCTTCTAATACTTTCTAGGTCAGCTTTAACCTCAATGGAATTGTCACCGTCTTTGAATTTACTCTTGCAAATAACAAAAAATTCACATTCCATTGTAACGTATTCAACATAAAAACATACACGTATACATTAACACACGTGACACTCCAAACACCCAAACAACCAACGGAAAACTGGTTGTAATTTAAAGAAAACAAAACTGCAACACCTGACTCTTAAGTGACACGTCCATATTTGCACGTGTTCGCTGAGCTCCAAACTGAGCGCTGGTAACCATCTAAAGCTTGCCTACCTCACGTGGTATTGTTCCATATTGTTGTATCCATTTCTGGTTCTCGTGTACAACCATGCAAATGTATTGAGGATTATTTCTATGTAATTTTTATCCCTCCACAACTTTTTCTTCAAACATTTTTTAGTACCATCTCTCTTAATAATAAAATAAAGCTTCTTAATAAATTTTTGTCTTCTTCTCGGTACCATACAAAACTAATCAGCCTACACAGTGTGATAAAAATGTGACATTGACACATAATATACATTATTCGTATTAGCAATGATGTAATTAGTGTTTCTATGCAAATTTTATCTTTCTATCATGTTTTGTTCAGACATTAGACTCGAAAAAGTAAAAATCCAATATGGTGGCCTATTTTCCACCATTGTGGCTCTAGCCCAGCCGGAATTTTTTGTTACTCAACGGGTTATTTTTCATGATGCCAGTTATGTAAGTTAGCAAATTTTCAGATTGATATTCCGTTTTTCTACCTTAATACGCGTCTGTGCTGGACTAAAATTGTAGTTTTAATATAAGTTATAGTCAAAACATACAAATACGTTATTGGCTCTGTGGCTCATATATATATATATATATACTGTATATTCGAGGTGAGGCACTTAAAGATTTTCAAATTATGGAATTTGGGGAGCAATATTTTTTTCTTTCTGTTCAAAAGATTTTATTCATTGTAAATGTGTTAAACTTATAATATATTTTTTGTATTTCTAACATGGATGAACAAATAATTAAGACTTTGTTTTTAACGGTTTGCAATGAAAAGTATAAGCTTTAGTTTTTTAAGATAAACTGTGGAAATTTAAACTAATATTGTCAATGTTATACCTATTTAATAAAGTTTGGATTTTAGTCTGATCCTAGGAATATTTTAGTAAACTATGTTTATAGTAACTTAAAATAAACACAATTTAAATATTCTAAGAATGTTTGTTACTTGAAAATAGATTTGTAATTTTTGAGTTATAAAAAGTATGAGAATATTACATAATGGTCAGACAATAGAATAAGGATTTACAAATGCAATAAAATATAGGTTGAATAATGATATTAGGCTGCACAACGTTTAAACAACTTTTTGAACTAAAAATATTATATAGGCCACACTTAACTAATTTTACAATTTTTTAAAATAAACCTAATTAGGACTAGGGGACCTCAAACAACGATATTACACAGATCACCAACCACATTTTATAAGGGTACGAGTGTTTTCACTTAGCACATAGAAGACAAGTAGAGGAAAGTCACCTAATTTGGGGAGCATTTTGTAAAAATATTTTTAGTTAAAAAGAAACATATGATAATACAATGAATATTTGAGACATAATTAGTTGTTTTATTGCCCTCACTTCATTGCAAAAGAAAATATCACTTATGAGCAAATTTTAAGAATAAATAATTTTTTAAAAAACATGTGCCTCCCTAAATTAAGAACCCTAGGGCTCCAAATTTGGGGATGTTCAATTATTCTTACACAAAAATTTAATTAGTCAGAATAAAGTGATTTTTGTTCTTTTTTGAAAGGCACAAACCACAAACAAATTGTTTATTAGAGGGATCAGTACAATCTGTGTGTGGCCATTTGTTGCATGCCACACTTCGAACCCAATTATCACCTTCATGGTCATCAGAAAATAATCCTGCACAAATAATACACTCTGCATCAGACTCACTTTCCAAATCAAGATTGTCATCAGAATCAACTACTGAAATATTATCCTTAGATTCTGTTGAAGTTTCCGAATGTTTTGCAGCCCTTTTCTTACGACGGTAAACTGGTGTTTTCAATTCAGAGCGTTTCTGGATAGTCGTAGTCTTACCGTTTCACTTTGGTGAAGGACCCTTTTTCTGCGACTATGTTAGCTGCTGTTTATAAGGTGATCCGGTGATGAGCTGGGCAGATCCAGTTCGGGACTTTCTTGTAGCAGGATGAATCTGTATAGTGGGAACTGATTTTATGTTAGACGCCCGTATAAGCCTTATCTGAGGTGGCGTGGTTACAGGAACAGGATTAGGATCAGGATCATGGGATGTCCCTGGTTGAGGCTCCTGCAGGTCATTGGGCTGTTGTGGGCTCTCAGAATTGTTATCTTCAGGCTCTTCAAGGATAGCAAAATCATGAGATCAGAAGTTGTTCCTATTACAAGGAAACAATACAGTTTTGCGGAAACCACTACCAGCCGTTGCCCTCATGTACGCTTTTCCAAAAAAATCCCCTATCTGGTAGACAGTGACCACTCGCCCAGGATTTCTTCGAATCCACTGTTCAACTTCCTGGGCGTAGTGCGTTTTAAAAGGCCCCATAAATGAGTCATCAAGTGGCTGCATTTTGTGAGTGCTATGGGGGGGNNNATTCTCTCGCCCCATGTTTATCACATCTATATTTCTCGTGTGAGAGTTGTGGCCATCTAATACGAGAATTGCAGGATCCTCCACAGTAGGCTTCACGCTGGAAATAAAGTGACGAAACCAATCTGTAAATATGTCCGTTTGTATCCAGCCAGACGGATGGCAAGAATAAATAGAGCCAGGGGGAGCCCCATCCATGAGTTCCATCTTCATGTTCTTTCGAGGGAAGATCATTAATGGAGGAACAAAGTGTCCTGCAGGGCTCATACAAGTGACAACAGTTATAAGAGCCCCTCGTTCAGCCGCTTGAAGTGCTCCAATTTGTCGCTTTCTCTTTAGACCAAAAACTGTTGTGTGGTTATGTTGTACAATTAATATGCCGGTTTCGTCACAGTTGTATAACCTAGATGGAGAATTATTGATACTGTCCATTGCAGGTTCAAAAATGTCAAAATATTTGGAAACTGCCTCTGGAGTGAAACTCTTTGCTCGGGCCATTGAGAGACCTTGAGGAGTGCGCAAGCAAGCTGTAGATTTCTTCTTAAAAAATTCTTCATTCATTTTTTCTCGGCCTGCTAATTCTTTTTGGAGAAGGGGTTCGCAATTCCGTTTTTATACAGCAATCTGATATGCCATGTGACGAACATCCCTTTGATAAAAGCCGAAAAATCGGTTTTCCATAATAAGGTAGTAGTCTGCGAGATCCTTTCTAATTCAAAGGGTAGTGTCCGCTTCCTGCCTATTTTGGTTTGAACCACGTCACTATGACATTTATCTAAATCCTTAACGTAGAGCTCTAGTGTAGTTTGAGGAACATGAAAGACACGGGATGCTTTAAGACTTCCCATTTCCTTATTGCGCATGGCCGCAACTGCCGCCTTCATTTGTTCTGGATCCCATTTTTTCCTCGGAGCCATCTGTAAATTTTTATTTTTTAAGAGTTTAAAAAAGTTGTGTTATTTAGGGACGTTGGTGTTCAAAAAAAAAGGTACTCCAAATTATTTATAAAATTGCTAAGTTATACCTACAGATTATAACTTTACATTAAAGCTTCATAGAGATAAACAAATAAATCATTATTTTTATATTCTATATAAATTATAATATCAAACTACCATATCTTAAAATTGGTTTACCATTATATTTTGGTTTTTTTAAATACTATAATATTTTTTAGAAAAATTAGATTATTATAAAATTATATTTTAATTCATTGTTGCGAAGAACGTTTTGGGTTCTTAATTTGGGGATCCCCAAATTAGGAAACCTAAGACTCCCCATAATGTGCTCCATAAAATGATTATCTTTGACAATCTAAAAATATGTTCAAATAGTTACTAATTTTAATAAATGCAACCTCTAAAGAGAGCAACTTTAATACCAATTATAACAAAACTAGCAAATTTATAAATATAAATACCTTTACTCTGTAATCTTGAATTTATTCGAGCTTAGCAAAAACTGTCAGGACACAAATAAAATGTTAGAACCGACTACACCAATCCTCATGGAGCTACTGCGTTGTTAACAGCCAAACAATAACCACATGATGTACATACTTTAAAATAGGCAACATAATATTAATAAAATAAGCACGAGACAATTTTCACCTATAATATGTTACAATTCAACAACAGAATTCACACGAAAGTGGTTTTGCTTGTCAGAATATGCCCATCCAAAAATATATTTTAAAATAATGAGGCATATAATATTCTGTTCACATGAGGGACCTGGCTAACTGAGTAGCACAGTATTGCCATGCTAAGCCAAATATCCCAGGTTGATTCACGTGTCCGGGTTTATTTTGTAAGCTTATTTGAATCTATACTAATGCTACGCACAGTAAATATGTTTACTTTTGGTGTAATTCATGATTAATTGTCTGTAGGGTCGGGGAAGTCATAATCCATCCACAGGTCCCGCCACTGACCGTTCCAGTTTCATGCATGGCGGTATGGAGGGGGGTTATACCTTCATTGACTCATCCTATCCGAGGAGGCCAGGGGATTTGGCCAAACTACAAAGCATGGAATTTGATGCTACTGGTAAGTAGCAGATTTTTATATGAATAGTAAAATTTATAAAAAAATATATAAATTACATTAATATGTATAATTTACATCCTTAAACTATTGTAATCACTAATCACTATTAACTATTTTAATATACGATTATCACTTTGATTTAAAAGGTAAGCTAGACTCAAGAATTTAAATGTCTAGGTTTATGTCTAAAATAATTAAATATTCTGGTCTGTTTTTTGTTTTTGTTTGTTTTTTTGTGCTAAAAATTTAATAAGTGTCTAGTTTTACTTATAGAACTTGGCAGTCTTTATGGGCACGGCCAAGTTCCTCTAAAAGAGATGGTTTAATCCCCTATTCGAAAAGGCTCCCTTAATTCCTCGGTCTGGTTCCTCCACTGGGAAAGGGGGAGCGGCTGGAGAGAAGATTATTATGATACAAACCTAAATTTAAAAACTTCAGTAATTTATTTATATAATTATGGTTCCTATCCAACCAAACTTAACCTTTCATACGTTGATGACTTCCTGGTTCACGATAGGAAGTCCAAGACCAAATAAGAAAACAACGTTAAAAATATGTATCAACAATACAAACCTAGCTTTCAAACCTTCCATTATTTCTACATACAAGTTGTCTCCTACCCAACCTAGCTTTTCCTAAACTTTTATGTGTTTATGAATATTGTTCTTATTTAATTTTATAAGCGAAGCTCCTCCTTTTCCCGTGGACTTCCATGAAACGTAACGAGGAGAGGTTTTTTTAATCCTCGACCTCCCTTTCCCCATTAAGTTTGAGGAACCAGGCTATTACATTTGGGATAATTATAATCCCTTCCTTGAGATATCGTGAGGAGCTTGACCATTGTTGTCAGACTACTTATAATCCCTTATTGAAATATCGTGGAGGAACTTGACCATTGTTGTCAGACTACTTATAATCCCTTCCTTGAAATGTCGTGGGAAACTTGACCATTGTTGTCAGACTACTTATAATCCCTTCCTTGAGATGTCGTGGAGGAACTTGATCATTGTTATCAGACTACTTATAATCCCTTCCTTGAGATGTTGTGGAGGAAATTGATCATTGTTGTCAGACTACATATAATCCCTTCCTTGAAATGTGAGAAACTTGACCATTGTTGTCAGACTACTCATAATCCCTTCCTTGAGATATCGTGGAAGAACTTGACCATTGTGGTCAGACTACTTATAGTCCCTTCCTTGAGATGTCATGGAGGAACTTTATCATTGTTGTCAGACTAATTATAATCCCTTCCTTGAGATGTCGTGGAGGTACTTGACCATTGTTGTCAGACTAATTATAATCCCTTCCTTGAGATGTCATGGAGGAACTTGATCATTGTTGTCAGAGTACTTATAATCCCTTAATTGATACATCGTAGAGTAACTTGACCATTGTTGTCAGACTACTTATAATCCTTTCCTGGAAATGTCGTGGAGGAACTTGACCATTGTTGTGAAACTACTTATCTCCGTGAAGTAACGTAACATCCCTGGTATCTATTTACGGCAACACACTATAAAGAGAAATGGTTTAAGATAAACTTAAAATGTTAGTTGAAGAAAAAGAGTAGGCCTACATATTTCTTAAAGAATTAAAAAATCAATCAAAAAACTTTGATCAAAACTGATACAAAATTGGACACAATTTTTAGACACCTATCTGTATCTGTAATCCATGCCCTGGGGTACTTCGAGATTAAGAAATTAAATATTTATATTTATCTGTGTTCAAAACATGATACATAATTTTGCTTCTCTTATTAAAGTTGGGCCGATTTCTCAAAAATCGTAAGTAGTTAAAACATACAAATTAGAGGTTATATATAGAAGACAATATAAAAAAACACCAGAATATAACCATATATATTAGCCCTAAGCAAGTGATCTAATTCATTTTCCAAAAGGTTGTCATTGATATATATATATACATATACATAGCAATGGCAACCTTTTGGAAATTGAATTAGATCACTTGCTTAGGGCTAAACTAAAAATGGTAGGCTATGGTCCACCACACATACTTGCTATCCCTTTTACCTTAGAATAGAAACATTTACTAAAAACTCGAGATTTGTGAAACCAAATAATATACATTGTTGCAGAAACACTAAAAACCATAATCCTAAATTAAATAATTTTCACCTTTACAGAAACAATGAGAAAAAGTAACATCTCTGTTCACCAAAGAGCATTAAATCCATTTTAATTTTCAAAGACCTACATTATATATACATATATATACCCTGTATGTATACATATATATATATATACCCTATATATAATTTATTTTGTATCTCAAACAGTTGTAGAGATTATGATAAAAATTGGAAATTTCTCTTGTGCCAAGTACCCATAAAACCATTTCATGGGAAAATGAGGATTAACATTTTGTTTTTTAATATTAAATCAATATATACGAAATTTAATGAAAGTTTTTAAAGCGGATTTCGATAAAATTTATATTTTGCCTTTTTGCTATTCAATACACAACCTTTAATTTTAGGGTGGATATTTAATTCCATAAACCTCTCTGGGGAACCTGAAAACATCAAGTCTTGCCCCTAGTGGTGGAATGGTTTAGGCTCTTAAGTCGAGATACAGACACGCAGACAGAGAGACGGCTTCGTGAAAACAACTTTTTAGGTTTCATGAGGTCAAGAAACGTCGATATTTATCAAAATTTTGAGTTCAATTTTTTGATGATCACAATACTCTTTTCTCAGAAGGGTCGAGAGAAAGTAAAAAGGTTAACTTAAATTAGTTTGAATGTAAACAAACGCTTGTACAGATAGTTGTACGCTTAATTTACTCTGAAAGTTGGTAAGCTTACTTAGTGACCTACACAATCAAAGTAAAACTGTTCTAACTTTCAGGGTAAACAAAGTGTACATGAAGAGTGTAGCTTGGAAGATGGACATTATATTTAGGTTACAGATGTAGCTGTATCAAGTATCATAGTCAGGGATTTCGGGATATATTCAAATATCCAGGTATAATTTTAAATTTACTAATATTAAACCTGCCTCGGTGGTGTAGTTGGTTAACGCGCTATTCGTGTTGAGCTCGATTGCTGAGGACGGGGAGATCGAGGTTCGAATCTCGGTCGGGTGAACTGAGAGGGGTTTTTCCTAAATGGTTTTCCACTCTCCCTCCACGCAAATGCGGGTCACTTCCCCTAATTCAACCTTCCCAATTCCTAATCCATTAGCGTAATTGGTACTTAAAAGCGTATAACCCGAACGGGTAGTAAGACGCAGTGCTAATAATATTATAATTATTTACTAATATTAAATATTAAAGTCCTGTGTTTGCACTAAAGTTTTAAAACTATCAAAACATTGTTTGATATTAAATTATACATTGTTTGGTTGTGATTTATGTCTGTTTGTATAATTTACACATTTCATAATACTCGGAGAAAAAAAGAGTGTGTAAAGAGAAATAATTAGTTGTCATATTTTGCTCTAAAATCACCATATATGACACATGACACTCAAATGTTTATCTGTCCTGCATTTACTAGAAGGGCCGAACCATACACCAATCTATTTTAATGTTATAGCTGACTTCTGACATAATTATTTTATGATTTTATCTTTAAATTATAATACTGTTCTAAATAATATTCCCACTAAGGTTGCCTGAAATTTAAACAATTAAATTGTTTAGTGTAAACATTTGATCATTTGTTTTATTTAAAATAATTGTTTGCATATTATTATATCGAAATATATTCAAACAGATTATCTAATGTCAAAACATCTTTGAAATGTTTAGATGAAAATAGTTAGGTTGCTTAATTTGTTTTGAAATGATATTGAGATAAATAATAAATAAATAATAATTTAGATAGTAAAGTATGAGCTTTTATAAAAGCAGTTTATTCTTGGATAAACGTTGACTTTTTTTTTTAGAGATCTTTCATAATAATATATACTTTGATTTCAACGCAAAGCAAAGTGGGGATTTTTTGAATATCGTGTCTCAATGTATAAAAATACTTTTTACTCAAAACATAGTTATTTTTAAAAACCCTATCAACTACAACTGGTATATATATTTTAGATTCTCAAAAAGGTTCTTCCAAGCGCAGATAGGGAATACTTCTAGTGCGAAGAATGTGCGGTTTGGAAAGTTTAACGTATATATTATATATATATATATATATTAGGAACAAACATGAATGATACTATTCTTAGAATTTTATACATGAACCATACATGGGGGCAAGGAGGGGGGAGGAAAGGGTAGATAGTGGGGCAAGAAAACACAAAAATAACGAGGTCCTCAAAATGAAATAAATGTTGTTAAAATAGTTGAAAATGATTTATTTTTATATTTTTGCCTAGCCCGATTTGTAAGAAATTTTATCATATACACTTTTAAATCTCAATTCCATAATAGCTCATACCGTTTGCAGAAGTTTGTTATTTAAAAAAAATGTTTTTATTTCGATTTGTTATTATGAATTTACGACTTGAGATATTGCTATCGACACATTTTTAGAATGTTGATTTGACACTGGTCAGGTCATTTTGGCATAGACAATGAATTGTTATTTTTAAGGCAGGCCTAGGGAAGATCGAAAACCAAACCCCCTGGTGTAGTGATAGGTTGCTATGTGTTCTTCAAAATATTTGTCAAGATCAACCTACTTTGAAAGCTATCGGGTGGCTACAGGCATAGGTCTAGAAATTACTCACACCAGTTATTTTTCCATTTAAAGAGGAAATAATCCTAATATTTTATTTAAAACAAATTGAGATATTTTCAATTATTTTTAGAATCACTAAAATAAAATCATATGATATTATCTTAGAGATTCTAAAAACAAGTGATCACGACTAGACTCAATACAACAACCATTAAAATGTGTCCCCGGATACGAGACGAGCCAGGATGACTCAGTGGTAAAACAAGTATACCCAAAAGTCCCGGGTTTGATTTCTGTGCCCATTATATTATTTTTCATAATTTTTTTGGCACTGTGTCTCACTGCCCGTTTGGGTTACACGAATAAGAGATAATAACGCAAAGGTGATAATGATGAGGAAGGTTAAATTTGGAGGATATTTACTCGCATTTGTGTGAGGGAGAGGAAAAAACCATTAAGAAAAAATAACTCGTAGTACACCAAACTGGGATTCAAACCCTGATAGTATCGTTATTCCAGTGTATTGATTCATTTATTTGTGGTAGATATATATTCTGAAATTAATGATCTAATTAACTAATTTTTAAATATTGCTAGTACCAGTGTGTAACAAGAATTTGTTTTATAAGATTTTGTGTAGTTTAAAGCATCGACAATAAATATATTTACAAAGTTAAGCAACCTCACTTTATTTGTATTTGACCCACCTCGTTGGCGTAGTTAACTAACGCGCTAGTTTCATGTTGAGTTAGACTACCGAGGAAGGGGAGATTGAGGTTCAAATCTCGGTCGGGTGAACTGGGGTGGTTTTCACTAAAGGGTTTTCCACTCTCCCTCCTGCGCAAATGAGGGTCCACTTCCTCTAAATTCAACTTTCCCAATTTCTAACCTATTAGCGTAATTAGTACTTAAGTGTATAACACGAAAAGTTAGTAAGACGCGGTGTTAATTAAAAACATTGATATTTGACTGGTTTGTGAATGCAGTGTTGCACCAGCACTCGAGGCGTTAGTATTGGGGTGGTAGCCTTCTTCGTGAGAAGACGTGCTTCAGAGAAATATCTAATAAATAGCACAGAGGGTAGAGGAGTAAATACCAGTTTTCAGGCTCGGATTAACCACTAAGAAAACTAAGCACGCGATTAGGGCATCAGAAAAAAAAGGGGCTCCACAAATAATATATATAGGAAAAATTTAAGTCATTTTTAGGGGGAAAAAATCCATGAACAGCTTAATTTTTAGTATCCATTTGACTTACAAGATACTTAAAGAAATATATATATTTTATTTAGGGTTTGTTTCGCTTATTTAATAATCAAACCACAACATATTGTACAATACAATTGGAACAAGGGTCTAACCTCCCGGTGCTAATATTCTTGTCAATCCCGATTATACAAAGATGGTTTCACACAATTACGAAAATCATGACAACAGCCGGTATCTTTAAAAATCCCGGTTTTACTGTCCAATAATTTTTAGTACCAATTTATACAGAATGAGGACGTGAACTTAAAAACACATACAGATATCTAGGAATCATTAGCTGATCAACTGTTTACTTCACGAAATCATTAGCTCGAGAATGTATCAGAAACAAGGTAACCCAATGACGGCGATGGACCAGAAATATATCTGAATGCCAGAGACAAATTTCGCATAAATACCTCTTAAACACTTATTGATACACTACAAACTGAGATGAGAAGAAGAGGTATTTAAAGTAATAGCAGAGAGCTTTTCGATACTTAATGATGTGCCACATAATGTCACCTTATCATCATTTGAAGTGAAATATATTCTCAGGCTTGTGAACATTTGATTAATGCTTACCCAGAGAGGGCTTAAGAAATAATTTTGCACCCGAGCTCCAGCAGTTTCATTCTTATGTGCGGCACAAATTTAGTTAAACAAAAATTGTAAAAACAAAATTCCCTCATACAGAACTTTATAAAATAATTGTAGAAGACACTATTGAGTGTACCTTTCCAAATGTTTATGTTGGATTCTGCATATTCTTAACATTCATGACTACCAATCACTCAGCTAAGCGTGGATTTTATCAGTTAAAGCATATAAAAAATCTCAACAGAACAATTAAGAAACACGGCAGGCTTGATGCTTTATCTCTACTAAGTGTTGAAGCAGATGTTACGGAAAATGAGTTTTGAGGATTTGATCAAAGATTTTGTACTAGAAAAAGTAGAAGATTTTATTTAAATAAATTAAGTGGGCGTTTACAAATGAAGGGTCCACGGGAAAAAGGGGGAATGTCAATTTTTTTAATTTTTGAGGTTGGCACGCTGTCGTGTACTTTTAAATA
>CABFOW010004205.1:0-18371 GCA_902141385.1 Timema californicum
GTGTCCTCGTACAAGGGCATAATTACACTTACAACCCCCAAGTGTCCTCGTACAAGGGCATACTTACACTTACAACCCCCAAGTGTCCTCGTACAAGGGCATAATTACACTTACAACCCCCCAAGTGTCCTCGTACAAGGGCATAATTACACTTACAACCCCCACGTGTCCTCGCACAAGGACATAATTACACTTACAACCCCCAACTGTCACCCCACAAGGGCATACTTACACTTACAACCCCACGTGTCCTCGCACAAGGACATACTTACAGGTAACAGCTGTAGGACTACACCATACATGGGCGACTGTCACTTGTCACCAGCAAGACGTGAAGCCAACATTGTAAACAATCTGTTTGGGTCAAGAAGTCGTGTGTTTCCATTGGCAAGGCCTTTTTAGCAGAACGATAGTAAATATAGTTAAACGAGGAACTGTTATCAATGACACCACCCAAATATATGTATTCTGGTTGATAATTGCTATTTATTTCTAGTACTGAATACAATATTTTAACTATTTTCACTAACTGAAACATACAAACTTATTAATGAACATACAAGACATATAATTTAAAAAAAGAACAACTCCATTAAACAGATGAAAACCAGCGTTTAATGTCGTTTAATGCACTGTAAAGCCAATTATCCTTCTGGCTTTACATTTGAACAGCCAATGAATAGTTCAGATTGCGTTTAGCGTTTATCTCTCCCCCACGTTCACTTGTAGAGACAAACTCATATTTTCGTTATAAATTAAATACGTTTTATATTCACCATACTTCAGAAATAATATTTTCCAAATATGTTCTGCGACTGTGTGGAGCTATACATACTTATGCATCACCTACATTCCTAAGCTATCTATCTATCCATTCATCTATCCATCCATCCATCCATCTATCTATCTATCCATTCGTCCATCTATCCATCCATCTATCTATCCATTCATCTATATATATATCCATTCATCTATCTATCTATCCATTCATCTATCTATCTATCCATTCATCTATCTATCCATATATCTATCTATCCATCTATCTATCCATCTATCTATCCATCTATCTATCTATCCATTCATCTATCTATCTATCCATCTATCTATCCATCTATCTATCCATCTATCCATCTATCTATCCATCTATCTATCTATCCATCTATCCATCCATCTATCTATCTATCCATTCGTCCATCTATCCATCCATCTATCTATCCATTCATCTATATATCTATCTATCCATTCATCTATCTATCTATCCATTCATCTATCTATCTATCCATCTATCTATCTATAAGATGTTTGTGTTTGCTATTTATACATTTGTATTCAATTTTTCCCTGAAGTTTAATCATAATAACTTAAAAAGCTTTTTTCTATTTTTCCTACCAGAACTCGTACAGTAAGCTTCTGGTAGGAAAAAAGACCGCCCAGAAAATGGCCACTCGTAAGTAAATCAGGCTGTACAATGTTCTCTAAGATATAGCAATACTTGGAGCACATAAGATTAACTAAAATATGTTTCTGTGTGTGTTCAGCTCATACGTTCCTACAAGCTGGAGTTCCGGCATGAACCTCTGGATTACAAGGTCACCTTCATGTATGCTCCAGACGGGGCCCTTAGGTTCAAGATGACACCTCGATGCTGAAATTTCAACTCCAAAACCTACGCCCAAGCCAAAGATATTTAAAAAAATGTGTAATGACACCTTTTTTTAAAAAAAACAATTCACTCTGTTTAAAAACTACACTTGTAAATGGGAATTGGACCGAGACATTTAATTTAGTGAACCAATGCTCTTAATATTGTCCACCCGGGTTCATCCAGGACACGAACAATATGTTTCCACGGTCGTCGTTCACGAGTCCTCATACCTGTGTTTCTGACAATCTCACACGTCAATCACAGACTGTGCCTTGGTGTGACTCATACAACTACAACTGCCTAGTGACAGAGTCCTTGTGGGAGCATCTCCGGGTCACACATGGCTCGAGACTCTAGTCGCATGGAGTCGAGACTCTAGTCACAGGGGTCGATACTCTAGTCACAGGGGTCGATACTCTAGTCACAGGGGTCGAGACTCTAGTCGCATGGATCGAGACTCTAGTCGCATGGGTCGAGACTCTAGTCGCATGGATCGAGACTCTAGTCGCATGGCTCGAGACTCTAGTCACATGGCTCGAGACTCTAGTCACAGGGGTCGATACTCTAGTCACAGGGGTCGATACTCTAGTCACAGGGGTCGATACTCTAGTCACAGGGGTCGAGACTCTAGTCACAGGGGTCGAGACTCTAGTCACAGGGGTCGAGACTCTAGTCACATGGCTCGAGACTCTAGTCACAGGGGTCGAGTAGCAAGTATGGCTACTGCCAAAGTGCAACGACCGTGCGTCATAAGGTTTGTTGTATCTGACACACCCAGAAGAGTCGAAGTCACCATTCCTCCCCCAAATGTCGGGGAAAAGCTTGAAAGTTGGGAATTTGTCGAGATCTTCACTTGTGATATTACAGAACTACTCTGTTCACAATACTTCAGACTACGAAATTTCTTTGCCGCACACTTGTACAGACAAATTTTAAATTTTCCAACTGTTGACCCCCAAGCTTAATAGTTTCCCCACTTCATAACTCGTCAAACATTGAAAGGAGATATCTTCTGAAGTAGATTGTATGGAAAGCTTAGTTAATCAAGTTGGTCACTAGCGCCATTGTCATGGACTACTAGTTTTAAGACAATAGTATTCTTAATTTAGGTAATGTTTTAAGTGGCTCATTTTATAAAGCCTGGAGTCCATACGAACAGAAACGTGTTAGTTTTACTACACGAAATGAAGGTGAATGTTAAAACTAATAACACTTGTAATTTGAAAAATCCATCAATAATAAATAACTTTAAGAATACATTTGCCTAAAACCTCGAACCAAGGCCCAATCATTACCTGAATTTTCCCACGGGAGAAACCCCTGCCCCCCCCTGTTAACTGGGGAGAGGGGGGTCGGTGATCTCAACGTTGCCCTTTGTGTGACGCCTCTGGTGATATCTTCAAGAGAACTGATGTCTTTAGAGCACCCTTACCTAAATACTCGGTTCAAAGGGTGCTTCTCGAACTACCACGAAGAAATGAAGTGAGGTGCACCCTAACTATTGCTTAGGTGCTATCTGTAAATATTTTAACATGGGTTTGTATTTAGTTCAATGTGAAAACTTCTCTTTAGGAACTAAATGATGTCGACAGTCAAAATATAAATACATTTGCATTAATAAATGTAACAATTGTTTAAGAAAAAATAAATTATATCCTCGGCTACAACAAAATAAAAAATTTGTTTTATTTTCCCACAGTTTATTAAGTAATTGTGTGTTTTACATTTTGTAAGTACCTTGTTTATTTATTTTGTCATTCATCCCGCGATCCTTTTCTCAAATTGAGACGGTACACTGTATTTAGTTGTTGAGGTAATTTAGATTTTACAAGCATATCGATATTACAATAAAATATTATAATTTGTCTTACAAATCATCAATAAAACAGTTGAAAGCCATACAAAATATGTACCATTAATTATTATTATTATTATTATTATTAGCACCGCGTCTTACTACCCGTTCGGGTTATACGCACTTACGCTAATATGTAATGGTAGGGTGATTGTGAGATGAATTGAAGGACCTACAGTTTAACGTGGAATCCGAACCACGGTGGAGACCTGGCATTCCCCACATTCACAAGATGTCTTGTCAGAGGTGAAGGAAGGGTTTGGTAATCAGAAATTGATTTTATGATTAACAATTTATTTGTTTACTGTTATATAATCATAATTAAAGAACCCTTATAACAGCTGCGCAAGAGCTGGGTTAATAGTTCTCTGAATTCAGCGCATTTAAAAAGTTTTATTTCACTAGGGATATTATTGCACACTGATATATACCGAACAGATTTGGCTCCATATTTACAGGCAGTTTGGAGTTATATAGCCTCCCCCCGATATGTTTATTAATTTCTCCACCCAAATACAATATTTAGAATACACCTATTGTGATAGACTTACGAAGAAGACATAGTTTCGCCCCTTGGGCGTGTGGTCAACAATGAAGGCTGCTTTCAAGCTGACTACTTCTAGTCTCTAAAAAAAAATACGTTATATTATGTTCTGCTAGTTTCCTATCAGTCAACATAATTAAGTATATAATATGAAGGCCTATTCAGTGGCGATGGAATCTCTTTTTTTCAGGTGGTCAGTTAACAAATAAAAATAGCAATCAAACAGTTTACTCATGAATTCATTTTCGAAAATAATGTGGATACCTTTAATGTAGAGGATGCTTGGAACAGACTAAAGTATGCGGTGGTTGAGTTCGCGAAAGATGTGTTTGGATCTGTGGCGGCGAGAAACTTATCAAGAGATGCATGGTAGAATGAAGCACACAAACGAATGATTGCTGCGAAGAGTGAAACAGAACTTATACAGAGAATGCAAATAAAGTAGTAAATGAGATTAAAAGGAGAACGATTGCAGAAAGATTTTGAAGGAAGCAAGAAGCTGTTCTGGAAGCGGGTAAACAGAACGAAACAAGAAGTACAAAGAAATACCTATGGAATTCAGAATGAATGTGGTGAGGTTGTCTGAGATAAGAACCTGTATAAGAGAGTGACGGAGAGAATATTTTGAGCAATTGTATGGCGACAACGTAAAGAAATTAGGGGATATATTATGATGAGTGAAAAAATTAATGAGACTGAGTTGTTAAAAGCTATTAAAGTGTTACAGAATGGCAAAGCTGCGGACGTACCCTGATGTAAAACACAAGGGTAAACCATAGAGAACTAAGGAAAAACATAGATGGTTCTTAAAGGTCCAGAGAAAACCAAGGAAATGCAAACCATTACTGATGTATGAATTTTCTATGGTTCTGTCAGGAAAGTAGTAAACCAACTAAACAATACTTCGTCTGGAAAACTCTGGGACTATGGTTTAGTCTGGTTCTCTTTGTATCTGAGCAATCCAATGCAAATCAGACTTTGTATGGACCACTCTGGAACTATGTTTTAGTCTGGGTGCCTTTGGGATGGAACAAACGCTCCACCTTGGTCAGAGCCACTTGGTCGATAGCACGTGAGACCAAGACGTAACCAGGTAAAACGCAAAAACTTGCCTAATATTATAATATCACACAATAGAGTTTTTTCTCGCCAGTTTGTCAATCGACGGGTTCTTCAGTTTTAACCTCAGCTTCCCATCCTAGCTTTGGTCCTCGGAGGCTATTCTCTCACAGTTTCTTGTAGTAGTTTTAACTAGAGTAGACCAGGTTACTCGAGCCTTGATTGTACCTGCACTCACAACAGTATTCACTGCTTACAGTAAGGAGCTGTAACAATCTGTGTTGGCACATTTTAGCCAGTTTACCACAAGTACATCTGTTTCTCAGTCTTACCCTGAGCACTGTTCCTACAAACCAGTATCCCTGCTATAGAGACTGGCCAGTATCCCTACTATAGAGAATACCTTTCTGGCTATTATACAGTTAACTGTGTCACTACCACTCGGAGGTAATGCATTGACAAACCAGGACAAGAGGCAAATATGGCAGTATATATAATTCTGTTAACGCCAACATTGTTATATGGCTGTGAAGCGTGGGTATGTCAGAAGAAAACAAAAGAGCCAGGTGAATGCGGTTGTAATGAGATTTATAAGAAATGTATGAAGAAAAACTCGTATGGACAGAGTCAGTAATGAATGGGTCCTGAAAGAATGCGGTTAGAAAGAGAATGCAATAAAGCAATGTTGAAGAAATCTCTTACGTTAGTTTGGACATGTTTAGAGGGTGAGTATGGATCGAGTGACAAAATAAATATATGAAGGTAGAGTGTGTGTGTGTGTATCTAAAGGAAGGTGTAGGCCATGTAAGACGTGGCTAAATGTTGTATATGAATGTGTGAAAAAGAGAAACATTAAGAGTTTAATAATAAAAGAGCTTGTATGACTCGGTGTATGGATGTTGTTGAAGAGAAGGGAGTATGATAAGGATAGAGAAGTGTGGAGAAAGTTGGTGAAGATGGATAAGAAGGGAGTATGCGATGACAGGGGAGTGTGGAGAAAGGTAGTGAGGATGGATAAGTTCGCAGTTGTTTTTTGAGCTATATGTACAGTTTCTTGTCCCGTAGGGGAATGGTGGCAGTAGGTATGTATATGTATGTATGTGTGTATGTATGTATATATGTATGTATGTATGTATGTATGTATGTATGTATGTGTGTATGTATGTATGTATGTAATGTGTGTATGTATGTATGTATGTATATATGTATGTATGTATATATGTATGTATGTATGTATGTGTGTATGTATGTATGTATGTACAATCGAGTTGTCTTGCTATTAATAATTTGACATAACCAACAGCACATACTGAATTTTCCAAAATAGAGTGATGTTAGCATTCACGGTCAAAATATTAATGAGAGGGAAGGAATTCAGTTTGTAACAAAAAATGATGATATAGTGAGAGGGAAATTACCCCCGGAAGGATGGAAAAATGTATTTATTCCAAAAATATAAAACCACCAATATTATGGTTTTGATCTTAGTTCATTAATTATAATAAAAAATAATGTTATATGCCCTATTCCTTTGATGAGGATTTGTAATTTTACATTTTTGACATGGTTATATAAAATGGCCCTCTTGGACGTAGTAACAATCTCAACATATTATGGGGTATTAGAAAACCGGACATTATTTCAACTATGAATCAATTAAGTCCCCATTTAAAACGTAAGTTACTTCATAAGTAAACTGACATCTCTAAAAGTGATTTGAAGTAAGTGTTTCAAGACTTCCACATTTTATCTATTAAAGTTATATTTTTTACTCTACTTGTCTTGCCGTGATTTGTACCAAGGCGATCGATAAAATACCAAAATTGGTAAAGAAAAATAGACACTAAAACATTTAAAAAAAGAATCCCTTGTCAAAGTCTGAGTTTTCTGAAATGGCCAACAGAGAGCAGGTAGTCCAATTGCAGCCAGGGGTTCATTATTTCTAAACTACGAGAAAGTTTTCACTGGACGGTTGGTAGCCTTGAAATAGGATGAGAGTGATGATTAACATCGGCATCTTTGTTCAATTTCAGTTGCCTTGATCTGTCATTTCAGCACTAATTCTTAATTACATCAATTTGGATTGACAAGAAATAGCATCAAGTTTATTCTGGGAAACAAATTAACAATAATAACCTAGTTCAGCCATGCAAATATAAAATTAACATCCACGTAATTATAGATTAATAATGTCAGTTATTGGTGGAATGCCTTCTCAAGGTAAGATATGTCATTCTTAAACTCTATTTAATGTAAACTGTTCTTTCTTTATATTCTATCTGCAAGAGTTGTTATTATTGAATAGCTTATAAACACCATTTTCGTTACAATTTGGGTTCTAGTACATATCGGGTTAATGTAAAAAACATATTTTCTTTATTCCATAGCACAATAGAATGTATTAATCACCCCGACACTCGTGAAATAACAATATCATTATATTGATAATTAAACTCTCGCACAAGTAAAATAATGAAAATTACCTCATCAAAACAACACAAATGTAGTTAAATAAAAACTACGGAATTGCAAACTTCATAAACTTTGATACACTAAAACATATTGATTTTATTTTCTTATTTCAGATTCTAATCGACCTGAGTTGTATGAGGAGGTTAAACTATTTAGAAATGCGAGGGAAAGAGAAAAGTAAGTATTTTAACTGTGGCACTATTGAAAAATTATTTGTTTTCATTTTCCGAGGCTTAGTCAAAATGCTAAACGTATTGCCATAAGTCCAAACATTTCCCCCCGCTGATAGCCCAACAACTGTCAACATCTCGACACATGATGGAGGGAAAGCACCGCTATACAATCAAGTATGACGGTGAGAGTGGGAATGTCCCTGAATACCTCGGTGGTAGAGCACCAGCATCATGAGCTTCAGGTCCTGGGTTTGATTCCCGTGTCCAGGTGTCATTTTTAAATCTATGGTTATGACCTCGATTTATTTCTCATGTCTGGCCGGGGTTCAATCCTCGGTCCCGGCACAGATTTATCTGATTACCAAACCCTTCCTTCACCTCTGACAAGACATCTTGTGAATGTGGGGAATGCCAGGCCTCCACCGTGGTTCGGATTCCACGTTAAACTGTAGGTCCTCCATTTCATCTCACAATCACCCTACCATTACACATTAGCGTAAGTGCGTATAACCCGAACGGGTAGTAAGACGAGGTGCTAAAAATAATAATTAATATTGTAAAATACCTATGTTTCACACCATGCAATTTCTAAAATATGGGACATTTACGGAACACATACGCGTTGGGGTTGAAACTCTCAAAGTAAAATTAAATACGGGATGGGTGGTCGGTCACCTTTGGTATACCTTGATACGCATTGGAGGGAACGTTAATAGTAGTTTAAGACAGGGTTGCCAGTTCTCAAGTTCCTTGCGATCAGGGGTTAGCGATATTAGAAATATCTTAAATACACTTATATTTTGTCCTGGGAGTTGGTGTGTATCAAAGCAGGAAGTAACTTTAGCCAGTCTCATCCCTCCCACCTATTTTATACAAATAAATAGGCAGTATACCCATGTACACCATTTGCGTGTAGAGAGAGTGGGAAAACATTTAAGAAAAAGCACACTCAAATTCATCAGTTCGGCAGTATTGTTTATTGGATTGGTGGTGGTGGTGGTGGTACATTGCATTTAAGGGGGCGGGGGGGTGTCAATCCTATCACAGTTTTATGAACTTTAAAATATTTGGGAAGCTGACAATTAAACTAGGCCTACCTAGCTTACATTAATATAATTTTCATTGTTGCTTAAAGCATAAAAATGTATTGCCAGATAAATAACATAGGCCTATAGTAATTCCAAACTGAAGACTGCTGAATAAACTAAGAAATTACCCTTCCTTCACCTCTGACAAGACATCTTGTGAATGTGGGGAATGCCAGGCCTCCACCGTGGTTCGGATTCCACGTTAAACTGTAGGTCCTCCATTTCATCTCACAATCACCCTACCATTACACATTAGCGTAAGTGCGTATAACCCGAATGGGTAGTAAGACATGGTGATAATAATAATAATAATATTTCTCATGTCTTTATGTTATCTAAACATTAATATTATAGTTAAATTAAGATCGTGCCTACCTCGGGTTAGAAAGTTGGGGCTTTCTAATACATAGATTGTTGCCGGAATATTTACAAATTGTTAATAATTACGAGGTAAGGGACTTTCTAAATACTCGCATCAAGCAGCCATTTATGAACACTATCCCGAGCTAGAGCACGCAACCACCAATGCGACTAAAGTATCAAAAAACACTAATGCCAACCTAACAGACAGAGATAAGTTACGGTAACTGCACTGGTTCTCTCCTAAAGGTCTGACGGAAACCCCCCCCAGAGCAGCCATTTTGGACGAACACTTGGCCGAATGCGGCATTCTGGTGGCCAACCCTTTGTATGGCCTTATCGAGTTGGTACACCAAACCCACGTAAAACTTTCCTAGTCCTTCAACTACACCCAAAATGGCTTCGACTCCGTAGCCCTGGTTTTCTTACTAATGGCCTTTTGAGATACCTTAATCCTCTGGGGATTCTACTATGAACTAGGATTCTAGTCGATAAAAGGCCTCTTAGGTGGCTCTTGTAAGAGACTCGGGCTCTTTATACCTTTATTTCAGGGGAGTATTGTTTTCAAGGAGCGAGCCTGATGATTTGTCTGCTTCTCCGTTTACATTATCAGCGGATTCTCTTGAAAGCTACTCTATAACGCTCCTCGGTGCTCTTTGGGGCAAAGCGCTCACCTTAGAATCTCGTGTTCCCAAGTTCAAACCCAACCGTGGTCGATTGATTCTTTCTTGAGTGATAAAAATTGGTAGCACAACTTTTTACTCGGGGGGAAGTAAAGCCTTCGGTCCCGGATCGACTGTGGCTTGTAAATGTCTCGGAAGGAATGTGAAATTACCTTTCCTGGCAAAATTGGTTAGGCCCTTTCGCTCTCGCTCATAGAAATTGTCGTGTGCTGATATAATCAGTCGGTTCAGAAAGTACTTGTTAAACGCCTCATGTGAATAAAACACTATGGTACCACTGTGCCATACAGGTATGACAACATGGCCGACCTGTACGCGGTGGTGAACACGTTACAAAACCTGGAGAAGGCGTACATCCGAGACTGTGTGACCCCCAAGGAATACACAGCCGCCTGCTCCAGACTGCTGGTCCAGTACAAGGCGGCCTTCAAACAAGTGCAAGGGGACGAGTTCCCCAACATCACCGCTTTTGTTAAGAAATACAGGGTGAGAAAATAACATCGCTCTGCACTCAGCTTAGAATAATTACCTCCAAGTTGTGTTTAACGGGTTGTGATGACGGTACGGTAAGCTCTCGACTTACACGGATGTGGATGTGAAACTTGACTGTCCGTGTCTATCATTCTCTTCCACTTTAAACATACTACAGTAGCCCCGTGGCTTCTTTGGTGCTGACTGACAGCTCACAGCTGACTTCTGACAATCAATATTTAGGTATATACCTAAATGTTGACTGTCAGAAGTGACAGCTGCTAAACACATGTTTTTGCAGATCATTTGGTTCAGCGTAGGGATACATAATTTGGTCTGGTAGCTTTTCAAAGGCGTCAGCTGTCAGCTGTGAGCTGTCAGTCAGCACCAAAGAAGCCACAGGGCTACTGTAGTTGGTGTTCTTAGTGTGTTGATGGGCAGCAAATAGTACCCAGGGGGGTCCTCACATGATGTGGCCAGCCGCGGGGCAAGTAATGCGGGCAACAAACCTAAGGGAAAGGAGTGTGTTCACAAAGTAATGCGGGCAACAAACCTAAGGGAAAGGAGTGTGTTCACAAAGTAATGTGGGCAACAAACCTAAGGGGAAGGAGTGTGTTCACAAAGTAATAACCTGTTATTTTGACAGTTGGATTGCCCCGCGGCGCTGGAGAGAATTAAGGAAGACCGGCCAATCACAATAAAGGATGATAAAGGAAACACCAGCAAGTGCATTGCCGATATTGTCTCGGTAA
The DNA here is from genome assembly GCA_902141385.1 of Timema californicum. Classification (NCBI taxonomy): domain Eukaryota; kingdom Metazoa; phylum Arthropoda; class Insecta; order Phasmatodea; family Timematidae; genus Timema; species Timema californicum. Next base: position 11,103 of record CABFOW010004205.1, read on the forward strand.
GTAGTTACAACTAGTTTGACCTCTCGTGGGGGGAGAACTATTGGTATCGTCCAAAATATCAAATTCAAGATTTTGATAAATGTCTACATTAAATGATCCTCTGAAACCAAAAGGTGATTCTCGTGATGGCGTCTCATGTCTCCGTGTTTTTATATCTTGGCCTGGAGACGGGACTATCTAGTTTTTTTATTAAGGTTCCCCCGAAGAGTTTTTGTAATTATAATCTAATCCTAAAATTAAGGGTAGGTGACCTGGCGGTCTAGGACTTCTATGCTGGCGGCCGGGGTTCAATCCTCGGTCCCGGCACAGATTTATCTGATTACCAAACCCTTCCTTCACCTCACCTCCACCGTGGTTCGGATCCCACGTTAAGCTGTAGGTCCTCCATTTCATCTCACAATCACCCTACCATTACACATTAGTGTGAGTGTGTATAACCCGAACGGGTAGTAAGACGCGGGGTTAATAATAATAATTTAAACTTTATAACCATTTATAGAGTACCTCTAACAATTTTAATGTGTCTTAAATTTTCATTTATGTTCAGTTGTATCAAATATTATTTTTATAACAATCCAATTGGACTAATTTATATAGATATAGCAGTTGTTATAGATGCAAGAAGGTACAGGAAACACATAATTAGGGAACAAGCACAAAATGGCTGTTACAAACAAATGAAGAACACAGTTAACACTTTACACTGCTGTCACTGGACAGATAGGTAATGGCTGCCTCTCTTAATCGCTAGCCCTGGATCCTCCGACCTAGGTTTCGTCCTTTAGGAACTCACTAGGGGAGAGTGGGAAATGCGCAAACACAAAACAGAGCGTAAGGAAATTAGACACTTAAAAAGAAACGATTAACATCAAATGACTCCTTGACACAGGACTCGAACCCAGGAACTTTGGGTAGCGCATATTAGCATAGGATGAGGAGGACGAATCTTATATAAATGTGTAAGCATTCTCCTTAAAAAGGCAAGGTAACTAAGCTGTACTTGGTTGGACGTTAATTCGTAGCGATGTTTGTTGTTTCAGCTGTTTATCACAATCATGGACAAGCTACGTCTAGACATGAAGGCCATGGACGAACTACACCCCGACCTGCGTGACCTCATGGACACCATGAACAGACTCAGCATCCTGCCGTCGGACTTTGAGGGCAAACAAAAGGTGTCCGAGTGGCTCGACACTTTGTCCGAGATGCAGGCTTCGGACCAACTGTCCGACGTTCAAGTCAGGCAGCTCATTTTCGATTTGGAGTCGTCTTACAACGCTTTCAACAAGTTACTTCACAGCTCGGCGTGAGAACAATCGGCCGCGGTTTGATGTCGCTCTTAGCCATTTTGAATTGTGTAACTGTCGAGCAACCACTGTACAGCAACTTAGAATTGTGTAATATTAATATACTCATTTATACCTATATTTGGTTTTAAGATCATTATCGGCTGTTTCCATCTTGTGGCCAGGTCAGCCTCATCTTCCTCTTACAATCTTCACGTGTACTAAATATTTTTTTAGCTGTTCTTAAACTGGGTAAATAAAACAAAAGGACCGCAAGGAGAGACCTCTGGCGTTCAGAAACAACGGGGTGTGAAGACCTGGGATGGAGACAGTATCAGAGAGTGACAGAGGGAGTATTTTGAGCAATTGTATGGCAAAAACTTAGAGAACGTAGCAGAAAATAGGGAAAATGTTATGATAAGGAAAAGGATTACGAGGGTTAGGGGTTGTTAAAAGAATAGCAAAGCTGTGGTCGTAGATGGGATCACAAGTGAAATGCTACATCGTCGGCAGGTATTGTCTGTCTCCCACCTTTCATGTCTCCTTACAGTGCCAGACCAGAGTCGAGCTCAACAGCGTCTTCTTTCCCCCGCGCCCGTTCTCTTGGCAGTGGTGTCGCTAGAAAGTAGATAGGGACAGAGGGAATCTCGTTAATCCATTCATGCACGTCACTAATTAGATGACGAGGCATTCGGCCAAATCTAACCGCCTTGGCGGCAACTTACACTTTTTATTTGACGTTGTTAGTGTCTCGGCTAGCTTCTGGTAAGCACGGGGATGCCCAGACCTTCTCCCTGCACCTCAGATTCCTTGTCCCCCCTAGCGCCGGCCACCGCTGCCACGAGGGGAAAATTAGCAAGTGGCCCCCTTTAGGAGATGGGTCTTGGCCACACGTTTCCAGGGGAAACCTCGTGGAGGGGCCAACTCGAACAACGAGCTGCCACCCTGTATAGCAGGCATAGCAGGACTCACATGCGCTCATACGTAAGGAACCAGGAGGATAAAATATGATAAACGCTCCAACATGGAGCAAGTATAGAAAGAGCCGTATACTCACAGAGAATTAAAAGAGCAAACAAAAAAACAACGCTCAGAACAGTTTAAAATACTCGGAAAGAGTAAGAAATAATAAAATACTCTGTAGAGAGGAGTATATACAGGTTTAAAGAAACGAGGGACAGACAGATACATTACAAGAACAAGGACAAAACAGAGAAGGATTGGAGTGAGACGGTGCTAGTCGCAGTCAAGGAAGGCGCGGTAGAGTTCAATAGAGCTTCATAAGGCTATCATCTTGATGTTATACATATACATGACGTTATAAATGTTTAGCTGTGCTACATTCTACCCATGAGATCTATACTAATGTAACTACACTAGTGAGGTAGGGATGATTACGGTATACTTGCACAAAGGGAGAGGGGGAAGACATTTAGGAGAGGCCACCCTCGATACTCCTAGCTGAGCTTCGAGTACAAACCTCCATGTCCCTACTAAACTAGACTATATTAGTTTTGCTCCACGCTACTGTTTAAAATGTGGTCGAACAAACGTAACTAATAGTTCACAGAAAATGAATTTGTCCACATTCCACTTTTCCAGGCTCCCCCGTTCCTGTGGACAGTCTTGAGCCTGAACCGAAGGCTGCCACAGGTGACTAACAACGAGCACAGCAGGGAATTGTTATATTTCGAAAAGACTCACTGATGTTTAGCGTCAAAACATCTGAAACATTGAATGTAAACCAAGGGTACAACTTAATATGACTATCGGTGACCTGGCGGCCGGGGTTCAATTCTCGGTCCCAGCACAGATCTATCTGATTACCAAACCCTTCCTTCACCTCTGACAAGACATCTTGTGAATGTGGGGAATGCCAGGCCTCCACCGTGGTTCGGATTCCACGTTAAACTGTAGGTCCTCCATTTCATCTCACAATCACCCTACCATTACACATTAGCGTAAGTGCGTATAACCCGAACGGGTAGTAAGACGTGGTGCTAATAATAATATTATGACAGTTCAGTAACCAAAAGTAAAACCAGACTAAACTTGACCAAGACACTCCCGACAACACTACTTGCTCTATGGCACTAGGAACTGGAGAGTTCATTACCGTCTGTACCGTCTCTTCCCGTTGGGTTTGCCAGTCTGTTCCCTGAACAAGGTTCTAGAATGTCCCATGTCCTTCCACTGTAATCTCCGAGATTTGATTAACCTAACAATGTCTTGTTATGAGGACAGGTTATGTAACTCCTCATTATGTATACTCCTCCACTCCTCCTTTTAGGCTGCACACGCACTGGAAACTAAATAGGTCTGGTTTGTGATTAAATGTTGCTGAGGGTGACGTGAGGACATGTGTGCACATCACAAACCAAATAGTTGGTGGTATTTGTGATCTTTCCCTTGGTACGCAATCAACTTCACGGAAGCAGCATGTTGAAGTGCTCCAGTCCTAAGGGTAAGGACGTTATTGGGTGAATCCAATAGTTGGCCAAAGACTTTTAAATGGTAAATTTTACAAGTTATTTGAGGATTTGAGAAATTATAAAGGAAAGTTTTTCAACTATTCATAATGAGTGTTGAGAAAGCTTTGATAATTTGTTGGTGCTCCTTGAACCAAGAATTACCGACAAGCCAATGCCCTCTAACAATTTACCCCCCTCCCCGCGGAGGGCGGTGTCGCCCAGGTTGAGAACCACTGGTCTAATGCATCTATTTGTTTGGATTTGATTTTAAACATATCAATAAGATATTTATAATAATTATCTTAAGGTTGGTTTTAAAAGTATTTGCTAACATCATTTGTCCCCTTACGTTAACACGACTAAGCTGATATATAAAAATGTATTATATACGGTATGTACAAAAGAATATTGAACTCTCGTTTCAACTCCATAATTTAATGTAACAAGAATAATAATTGTGAAAATATTAATTGCATACCTTTGTCTGCTCTCTCTTTAGCGAGAAGTTTATTCCAGTTTGATATGATTGGTTGAAAAACTTCCCTCCATATTTCTTTCTCTAAACAATGCTGGTATTTTTCCTAGCGCGCATATTAACAACAAACATGTTGGGGGCTGCGAGTGAAGACAACCCATCCAGCAACGTGTAAAGTCAACATGACGAGTCACCAGTGCGCGCCTAGCCTTACTGTCTTTATATTCCTAAGCACCTTCTTTTTGAACAGCTTACTTTTGTTTTCATCGTGTAATTTTTATTGTCAGTTTCCTTCTTCCTCAAAGATTGCCACCTTTTTTTATATTCGATATTTATATTGGATAACCACAGCCAAAGCTTTGAGAAATTTATTTTTACTCCTACAACAGTTGGCACAGTGTTTCTAACAGTTTCTTTTTGAATTCAAACCCGCCTCGGTGGCGTAGTTGGCTAACGCGCTAGCCGTGTTGAGCTCGACTGCTGAGGACGGGGAGATCGAGGTTCGAATCTCGGTCTGGTGAACTGAGGTTTTTTTTTCCTAAATGGTTTTCCACTCTTCCTCCACGCAAATGCGGGTTCACTTCCTCTAATTCAACCTTCCCAATTCCTAATCCATTAACGTAATTAGTACTTAAAGCGTATAACCTGAACGGGTACAAAGACTCGGTGCTAAATATTATTATTATTATTTTGAATTCAAAATGGAGTAATCCATTGTTTGTATAAAGTGTATTCCTTCTCCTCTCTGTGTTTGATAAAGGCAACAATGCTGGTATATTACTCTAGTTGTGTTTTAATTGTGTGACTATTTCTACTAGAAGACAGAAGAAAGGAAGAAGATGTCACCTTTGTTTGGACTCTTCCCACATTTTACCTCTTTCCCTGGGCGGGCTTTTATCACTAAATTTACTCTTAGTAGTTGATTTTTCCTTTTTCTTTATATTTATCAATTTCCATTATCATAAAAAATGTTTGTCATGTAAGGCAAAGACCACGTCACACCACCTGTGAAACTATTGTTGTGTATATTCTGAGCGTTACATTCCTTGACAGCAGGCGAGATGTCAGCAACCTGTGAAACTATTGTTGTGTATATTCTGAGTGTTACATTCCTTGACAGCAGGCGAGATGTCAACAACTTACTGACAGAGTAATGACATACATTTCCAACCTAGTACCGTTATTGCTAGTTAAAATGGTTCCCAACTATTTAAACTCATTAACCCTGTCAAATGAAATGTTGCTTGAAGTCATCTCTATCATATTAATTATCCAGATATATCCTAGACTTATGCTATTACCGATTAAATATACCTCAAATGCATATAAACAAATAGAGCTAAACTTAAAGAAGATCCTAGAAGGTTCGATGATAAACTTTACCAAATAACTTAGCTATATTGTGTAGATTGCCCATTATAAATATGTTGTATATCTCAACGAATGTTGTCAGGTTTGCGTTGTCTGTTGTCTGTTCAAATACCAGTCACTCGGGAGGTACACCTCAGCCTCACACCCTTCACTTTGTACTGTCGGCCAGTCGAGCGGTCTCCGACTATGGACGCTGATGTACGGAGTGAAGATCGCCATCGAGCCCAATAGAATAGCACCCATCACTGCACACAAATGTTTCATCACAAAACTGTATGCTAATTCCCCATAATGTAGTCCCGGAATAAAACGGAACCTGTTATTGTGAAGCGTATCGCTGACATTTAACAACTTTCTCTACCAATAGATTTTCTGTCCTTGTCAGAAGGTTCGTTCCGGGATGATAATCTTCTTCTGTTTAGGTTCAGTGACGACGGCAACTGTATCTGATTTGTCGTGTCCGCAGAAACACAACTGAATTTGTTAAAAAAGAGCGATGATATGCAGTGGGAAAGAGATGACTGGACCTTTATTGTTCTGTAGAACACTCTGAGTCAACTCTCACACGTTTTGGCCCGTCGGGCCTAAAACTTTCAACCATTCATAGAATAGTGGGACATTTGAATACTTTACTTTGGGTTTTAAGCTCGGGTGACCGAGATCTTCCAGCTCATAGAAGTTGTACTCGTCACTGTGTGACGACGCTATCTTCTCTGCTCCTTGTCTCCTGCAAATGTTGACCAATCAGCGTTCTTAGTTGCGAGTACGGCTATCACCGCTCTGCCAAGACACGCCGCGAAGATGGGTAGTCACCCAATCTACGGTTCTCTTAAGATGCGGCAGAAGGGACCGCAAGTATTTTTCAGTTTTTATAGAATATACATTTGTTTGGCCAAAATAAATCAAATATTCCTTCAGTAGCAACGTACAATTTAGTTTTCTGCACATTCTAATATCAACATATCTTGAATATCTGTCAAGGATGTCCTGAAATGTTGTCAAAACATTTTAAAGAAAGAGAAAAAGTTATGACAAAATTCCAGGACACCCTTGACAGATATTCAAGATCTGTTGATATTAACATGTGCAGAAAACTAAATTGTACGTTGCTACTGAAGAAATATTTGATTTATTTTGGCCAAAAAAATGTAATGCTATAAAAAATGCAAAATTACTCATGCTCACTTCTGCCGCACCTTAATCTGTTATGAATTGTAGTCCATTTCAAACCGAGGGAGGAACATATAGTTGTCCTCATCGAAAGGATGGAAATGGCTACCTCCTTAAAAAAGGAAAACACCTAGAACAGATCTTCTAAGGAAAAGTTAGTTTCTAAGTTGTATCGCTACATTAATGTGTTAGGAATGAGTAGGGCTGAATTTAGAGGAAGTGTGCCTACATTGGTATGCAGGAGGGGGAGGAAAACCACGTTCATTACTCAAGCGGGATTCTAACCCTGCCATCAGCAGTCCAGTATTGTGAGAGGGGCGTCTAATGAAGCGATATTGATAAATACCTCGGGGAAATCTTGGACAAGTTTACTTAAATAAAATATTGTGAGTAATCGTATATTTGTCGATATGGAGCATCTTTAGGAACCAACTGATCTGCTTCTCAAGGTCTCGCCCACTAATTGGCGATACTACATTGTTTTCGGGTGACCTGG
>CABFOW010004205.1:43023-60021 GCA_902141385.1 Timema californicum
CTTTTTTGTTTCTAGCTGTGTAATATATTTTTAATTCCTAGTAAACAATTTGCATTCAAATTTTAAAACTTATTATTATTTAAAAAAAGATTAATAGAAAAACAAGGGGGGAAAGGGGGGGGGGCGGTGAGTTAGAAGGAAGTGACATGCTTTTTTAGTCTGGAATTTTAGGAAATGATCAGGGAAAAGGTCGGGGATTTCATTGGTCAAGTTTAGTAGGCACCGTGTTTCTTGCGTCGAATAAAAACAGCAAACCTGGGCTCTAAATTGGTCACCTCAAGTCGAGTTGAACTGACTGGTGTTCTCTTGTTTGTCGCATTATCTTATTACCTAATATGCATACTAACATTGTTAAAGCTTGGTTCTATCTGAATGTCGCATTTTATTTTCTAATCAATAAAAATATCTAAGAATATTATCGCAGTGGATGTTTTCTAATCGTTGTGGCTTGTTGCGAAACAAATCGACACACAACAAGAATAGCACACACGCTTTATATATAATGAGTTACCTCAAACCATTCCCTGACAGTACAAGCAGCTGTCTGCTTGTATCTAGCTTTGTAGCCGCGAGCATGCCGGTTGAGTCGGCTGGTTATTGCGTGGAGAGAGAGTGTAAAACCATCCAGGAAGACAACCCTGATCTCCTCTCGTCACCGGGAGTTCAGTCCATTGCGATGACGACACTCTGAGCGATGTGGCCCAACCTTGCATGACTCGCGGTCTGTCGTTCTGTTGCAGGGGAAACTTCATCTACGGATATATCCTGAGCAGCGGCGAGTTTGCGTTTTCCGTGCCGACTGTTTCGGGCAAGGGGTTTGCCAGCAAGTACATGGGTACCCCACATTTCTTGGTGTACACTTAGAACTTGGACAACGTTGTGATTGACTTTGACGGAAAACACTCTCTTTATTTCGAGTAAAGTAATGTTACTTTTTATAAGAATGATTTATTTTTATTTGTCATTTGTATAATACACTGAACTTTTTAATGTTTAGCGAAGTAATTTAAGTCTGTGTGAACCCTCGACATTTTGAATCGTAAGATTAGATCTGTATTGTATCCAACAACTGAAGATATTAGAACATTCGACACAGGTTTTATTTGAAATGTCAGCGTGAGCTTGAAATAAATTAATAGATTGGATCCAATCATATCTTTTAAACCTTGAGATTTGATTGGTCAGCCAAGTTTCATATTTGATTCGAATTTGAAATGTATGGGTTCACACAGGCTTAAAGAAATTTACTTTTTCCCATTTGGTAATAAATAAAATGATAGAATATTAGCAAAATGGTGGAACACAAATACAGGTAGAAACACTAACACATGTTTACACACACATCAATATTTCAGTGATGCCAACTTGACTTGTAAGGATGAAAACTTCTCTGGTAGAGATGAAATTCCCTGAATGTTTCTCTATTACTTTTTGGATGATAGGTGGTGTTAATATGTGTTAGTGTTTTAACTTTTATTTGTGCTCTACCATTTTACTAATATTCTATAATTATATTTATTAGCAATTGTTTTTGCTCAATGCACTTTTTTCATACATATTACTTTTTCTCATGTATTTTTAAAAAATGACATCTTGCAATTTTTGCTGTGGTTTGTGAATATTTAGTTTTTCTTGGGGGTTTTATTAAATGTCTAAACAAACATTTGTTAATTGGCTTATTTGGTTTTTTACAATTGAATTTTAGTTTTTATTGTAAATATGGTAATAATAAAAAAATATTGATCTTGTCTAAGTTTTTGAAATTTGACCTTGAACAAGGTCCTTGTGTTTTGAGCTTGATTGGTGCAAGTCGGCCTCTTTTTATTTTTTATGTATGTGATTTGAGAAGTTATTCTAAAGATCGGACTATTAATGTTTTGTTGTGTTCTTTGAATATAGAATTCACTTTTTAATTGTACTGACACTCGTATTCATTTGGGCAAAACAATGCTTTAAAAACTTTGTAAATTTATAAATACAAGTAATTTTAACAAATAGGAAACAGGCCGATATTAATCTCCACACATCACATAAGTAACATCTCACTTATTTCTCTTGAATACATGTATTTATTTTAAAATCCAAAACCAGCCGATTGACCCATTTTAACTGTGTAAAAGTGTTTTCAAGGCAACCTGAGCAGTGCTACCAACTTTAATCTACAATCCAATTTGATATCGTCTTGTCTTGATGTTTTAACACAACTTGTTCCATCATAGAATGGTTTCTTCGGTTGCACGTTCTTCTCATTTTGTTTGTTAATGTAACAAGGTAACAAGGGCGTGTGCTAAGGAGGTAACATTAACTTGTTAACGTCATACAAACACGCTCTAAGACTATGCAAGTGTCAGTCTGAAGACAAGACAGTTTTAACCAAATGAAAATGTGAGTTTATCTTTAATAACAAAATATACTTGTTCAATCCCTGAAATTAAATGTTTTAAGGGGCATTGTTTTTCCAATCAAAATATAAGATACTCAGAGTTAAGTTCAAAGCGTGTTGGACTACTAAATATACAGACATATGTGTCAGATCTGTGTGAATCTTGAACTTTGACTTGGCTTCGATCCTACAGTAACGTTTCAAATTAAACAATTACAAAGCTTTATGAATAAAAATATAAAGTTAAAAAACACCTTTTGTGTAATCACAACCTAGGGTCCATTTCCACGAGCACGATTGCTGCACTGTCATCAACCCAGGCTTTCTTCTAAGATTTCAACAGTAAAAATGGACTCACAGGGTCAATTAATCGCATTTCTTTCATTACATAAGATGATTTGTTTAGAAATATGGTGCCATTTGGTACAAGGTTCACCCTGTACGTTATACAAAACTAGAAACAGGACAGTTCTATGTGTTTCTTAACAAAACAAGGCAAGATGAAATCATTTCCCAGGTATTTTCTCATGTCAGTAAAATACTTCATTTGGTCATTGTTGATGTTTAATCCCAGAGCCAGTAGCATCTCTATCTCAATAATAAACATTTAAACTCAGAGTGCGACCCCCCCACCCCTCCCATATGTTTGTAGCTTAATTTGATATTGTTTTGTAGATGTAAAATACTCCTCTGAAGCCAAATCAATCTTAAATTGTAAATTTACTTTTATAGATGTTAATATATTATTTTGTATTAATATATACTGTATAATTTAGTTGTGATGAGAGATTTCGCAATGCTATGGTTTCTGTTTTATTATTAAAACTGCACTGAAGTGTAAATAATTATAAATGTTACCCTGATTCTAGCAATCGAATATCGGTAAGTGAACACATTGGCAATAATCAGAATCTGGTAAGTTTTCATAGAGGGGATTATTAGCTTTATTTTCCATCTCCCTTTAGTGCTGTCAATTTGTAAATTGACTCATTCTAGTGAAATGTGTGAATGAAACTTGAACTTTTTGTTTAAAAAATATTTTTAGGAATCTAAACATCAAGGTTAAAATTTTAAAATAAGAAACAGAAACTGTGGCTTGTGTCTATGTATTTGTAAAAACCTTAAGTTAACAATTCAATATAACTCTTGGATTTAGCAATATGTGAACTGTTCGGGTCTCTCTCTCTTATGTTTAGTTAGTTCTTTATTTATTTGTGTTTAATTTTGGCATATGATGTAAAAAATATAACCTTTTGACTGTATTTTTAAAGAATAAAATGTAGCACAGCTTGTTTTTATTGAAGGTGTTAATGTACCTGATAATGTTTTAATATAAAGGGTCATCTCAGCGTAACGGAGCTACGTGACAATGTCGCAGAACTTCTCTAGTTGGGCTTCAAAACTACCACTCACGTGAATGAGGACATACCGTACGTCGAGACAGGGCTAGTATGGGTAAGGGGGGGGGGGGTTTCCCTTCACCTCGAGTTTTAAAATTGACCATCATTTGTAGAGACATTCACTTTTCAAGGGACCACTACAAATAAATAGCTTCTAAAATTATTTAACTCAAAACAAATTTCCAGGCGAATATCACTGAATGGCTTCTTTAGGCATTTGAATTTTTAAATAAATAGCCACAGGGGCCGCTCCAATCAGCTTCCAAAAGCATTTTGAGGGAAGACCACTTTCAATAGATTCTAAAGGTTTAATTACAAAAAAATGTGGTGAAAAAACACTAACTGGCTGCTAGGTCATTCCAAATTTCAAAAATATTCTTTGTGGGACCACTTCAAATAGATTCCAGGAGCATTCGCTGTTCTAACAGCTGGTTAGTTTGGTTAGTTGTCCCTCCCTCACATACTTTATAAACCAACAATGTTATCACCATTTGTTTGCTGTGCTAAGGAGACGAGACTTGTCGAGTGCATAAGGAGGCAACTGCGACCTTTGGCCTGGGAAATACTTGGTCACATTTCTTTACGACGGTCCTGTGTATGTCATCTCCGTGCTCTTGGGTCGAATATACTATCTAACTAATCCGAATAGTACTGTGACTAAATGTTATATTACTGGTCTGGGGTCTGGTTGTTAAGTTCACTCTATAATTAACATTGATTCAGAACCACGATAAGCAGTATTGAAAATTTGGAGAGAGTTTTAAAAGGGAGTGGCGCCATCTTACCTTGCAGCTCCTTAGTTCTGTCGAGTCAGTGTGAGATTCTGTTTCATTAATACTATTACTCATCTTGTTACTTGATGTAAACACGGTTTTAGAAGTCTCGTAAGTTTACATCCAAACACACTCTGGGGAAGAAAGGGTTTCTTCGTCAGCTGGCTTGGGTTTAAGCCCCCAGCAGGCGGTGTCAATATACTTTCAGAGAGTTATGGGCTCCCTTGGTTCCCCCCCACCTTATGGTATGTTTTATATACAGGATGTTAGGAAACTCACGGCCCAAACTGAACATACAGCTTGTTTGAACCTAAATTAATAAAAACTCCCATTACACTGACACCCACAAAGCTATGCTAATACCATTAAATTGTATCCAAAGTTTCAGCGTACAGCGCCAGAAGAGTAAAGCTGTTCAAGCGTTTGTGTACAACAGGTTGCATAGGAGTTAGGTGCGCAGCACCACACATCTCGGAGCACGGCAGTAGAAAATACCACAGTTAATAGTAAACAACACTTCAGTCCATCTAGAAATGGGAATATGTTCTTAGGGCCATTGTTAACGGTCCTACATTACAGAAAGTGCTTGCCATTATTACATGTGCAGTGCCGCACTCCTAACTCCTATGCAACCTGTTGTACACGCATGATTGAACAGCTTTGCTCTCCCGGTGTTAAATACTGGAACTTTGGACACAATTTAATGTATTAACCTAGTTTCCGGATGTAAGTGTACAGAGATTTGTATTACTTTTGGTTCAAACAAACTATATGTGCAGTTTTGACAGGCGGTGAGTTTCCGAACACCCTGTATAGTGGCTATATTCACTTTCCTGGAGAGTGCAGTAAGCTAACACGAATGACACCATCACTATTGTTCTTGTTAGACTGAACCTACAAAACATTTCACAACGATTAACGAGGATGTTAGCTTTGGAAATGCTTTATTGAACCTCCCTGTATATTTTGTAGATAGTGCTCGGTTGATGTAAGCTGGGGTGAATCGTTTAAATATCCAGCACAAGGGTGGAAATAAGGGTAGTTACAGATGTGTCTGTTGCTCTTGAATTGATCAAATTAGCTAAAATAAACAGTGTCCGGGTGTTATTTTTAACTCAATACTGTTGGCTTTACACACCACTGGAATACCCGAGAGTTCTCCTTGTCAAATATTATATTCAAAAGAAATATATAAAAGGGCAAGGCCTGCCCACTTACCAGGAACTGAGGGACTCAAAGTTCACAACAAAACACATAGTTATGTAATGTTCGAGGTACATCAGTCCCCTTGTTGAGCAGAAGAGAGTAACACACAGACTAGAGTATGGCTAGAGGTAGGTCATGGTCACTTTGAACAGGCAACAACAGTATCTAAGTGACCATGACCTACCTCTAGCCATACTCTCTTCTGCTCAACAAGGGACTGATGTACCCCGAACATTACATAATTACATGTTTTAACTATGAACATTGAGACCCACGGTTTCCTGGTAAGTGGGCAAGCCTTGCCCTTTTATATTTTTTTCAAGGTTTGATTCATTACAGCAGTTTGGCGGCTTTTTCCTTCATCATTTACTAAGATTACGGTATTTTTAATAAAGCACTCGACTAAGAGACATACAAGCATAGTGGATTAGATATTGTTTAAATAAAACACTGAAAGACAATATTTCATTATCACATGCAACTTCTTCAGGTCGAGAGAGCATACAGATTGTTTTCTAGTCAGGATTGCATTGTTTAGATGGCAGCACTTGGACTTCAAAGAGATGTATTTGTGTGCCGGTGAAAGACAAAATGATGTCTCATCGTTTCATAGTTATTTTATTTGAGTTTTGTTTGTCATCTAAAACTCAGTTTCTCCGAGAATATTTGTCGCCTACGCTTTGCCAACAAAAATATTCATTTTTGAAACACATCTAGTTTAAATTTTTGCTGTTCTATTCTTTCATTTGCATTACAATTAATGATTATGTACATTTAATTCAATTTATATTTTAACTACTCGATTTATCAACTAAGACAATATCTACTTTACTTTTTTAAATTAAATATTTTTCAAACTACAGTCTATATAAATAGTTAAATATGTTTAACACAACATTTTATTAGACAGAGATCGATAACAAATACAGTAGAGGCGGAAACTCGACCTAATGTGGACAGAGATGTGTGTACATAAGACACGTGTTTACTAAACAAGGAGGAATCACACACAGTATCCAACATTATATCATGTGTTAATATGATGGCGTGTATACATATAATATTGTATTGATTCGAATAACACATTACTGAATTGGAAAACTAACAAACACAGCACGACTGTTCCACTCGAGTTAAACAGATGAATGACCTTGGATTGTGAGACTGACGCCAACAACTGTGTGCGTGTTGAGTTTCCAAGACAACTGTATTCAATGTGTGTTTTCCTTTGAATCAAAAATAGCCATGCCTTTAAAGGTTAAATGTTATATGAATTATAAAAATTTCAAAATAAATTGTTCAATAAATTACTTAATAGCAGTGGCTTCGAGAGTTGAGCTAGACAGTGATTTTACGATATCAGTGACTACAGTGACGGTGATTTATACCGTGTGTTTGTTTTGTTTGTGGTTCTGTTTCACTACAATTAAAATGTTTGTGACATTAAAAATGAACATAACATTAAAAAAATGATTTTTTTGTGGCCTACTTCAATAATCCGAAATGTGATTCGCTTAGTAGGCAAGCTTTTCAATGTTGTTCTTTACATATATTTTGTATTGAAAATGAATGTGAATGAAACATTTAAACCATTAAAGTCATTTTTATTTAGCAATTTGATTCTGTTTTTGAAAAATAAGCTCTACGAGATCAAGTGTTTAAAAAGAAATAACACGTAAAACATGCCAGTCAATAAGGTCGATTCTCAATCAGCCGGTAGAAAGTATAAAATAAAATAATAACAAGGGCCGCAAAGAGAGTATTTACTCGAGTGTCTAAAAAAAGCAATATTAGCTCTGTATCTACGATCACTGATATCTCAATCACCGATGCTTTTGATATCCAGTCACTGTGAGCAACGGTGAAAAAAAATCAGTCGGTGATTTATCGCCCATCTCTAGTCGGCAAGTAGTTTTCGACAACTAACAAGTCGATCTCTCCAAACTCCTCTCAGCCACGTGTCTCCAGTCCTCTCCTTTAGCCTCCGTGTCCTTCTACCCTTCTCTTTGCTCTGTAAGGCTTTCTGTCCTCCACTCTCATCACATGACATAAACACAGCAACGTGTTCTCTTCATTGTCTCTTATAATGATCCCTAATTATTATTATTATTAGCACCGCGTCTTACTACCCGTTCGGGCTATACGCACTTACGCTAATGTGTAATGGTAGGGTGAATCCCTAATTATTTCGTTCCTCATCCTGTCCCTTGTTACATCGTCACTGGCTCTCGGGAACCTCCTCTCCGCTGTCCCAAAGATGCTGCCAAAACTAGATTCGTGATTTCAAAGATAAGTAAACATAAAATAAGGTTTTGTTTCACTTAAAGTAGACAAGCAGTGCTTTAACTGCTTGGCTGGACCGACTGCGTCAAGCTTTATTTTATCCAAATAAAATGAACAGATAGTAAAAATGCTCTATCGTGCAAAAATTTAATGCAATAACCTACATCTATCACAACTGGTCTTTTTTTAATATAATACTTCAACTCATTCAGTCTTTAATCAGAAAAATGTGCTACAAACAAAATGGTGGTGCAGTAATCTTGGTTCGAGCCTAAAGTCAACTTCTCGTCTAGGCACTTAAAATAATCTCAATGCGGCTGTTCTTACACAACCTCTACCTAAAAATACAATTTCAACCAAACAAGTTGATGGCTAGGTCCTGGAAGGGTTGATCGAAGTCGAGCACTCGGGTTTGTGTTGAAAAGGTAAGTTCCGCTCTCCTTCATCTTCGATGACCAACTTGTCTGCCGAGTAGAGTTTACCAATCACGACCTACAAACAATAATAGATTGTTTAAACACACCCACAAACATATCAAGGCATGAGGTGGTGTGTATGGGTGATAGCAGGCGTTTTGTTGGGAAACCTGGAGATACAAGAACCCTTGGTAGGCCGAGATGTTGATGGGAGGATAATGGGAGGATAATGTGAGAGGGTATTTGAAGGATGTTGTGTCAGGTTATTCTGTCTTAATAAGGACATACTGTGGTTGTTAACCAAAAACTTTGTCGCTTTGTTCACCATCAGCCCGGAAATTTTCGAGTAATCGTTCAAATACGAATGAACCGCACACATTTCTGGCATATCTTGGTCTTTTGTTTTCCCTCTAACCCCCAAACCTCCCGGGAGCCGAGTTGGGCCTGCCGTGATGCACGCTCTTAGTGGGTGATTGTCAATCTCGATCAACACGCCTCTATCAACGGTTACATGAATGACAGGTGCCTACAATAGCAGCCATTGATGCAAACTTGATTATATATTATTATTGACACCTATATTTAAGCATTTTTTAAAGTTTTTATAAAAAAAAAGGCACAAAACTTCCCTTTTACTAAAATGACGGGACAGTCATAGCCAGGTAGCAAAAAAAACGGCACTGTCCAGTTCAAAACTGCCTTACTAACTTTACATCACCCTGAACAATTACATTTTGGAATATATATAAATATAATTTAAATGATAAACATTGATAATAAGACAATGTTACACTTTTCTGTGAAGATTTGTAGAAAACGTAACTTATTTTAAAATGACAAACTCAAGTCCAGTTCTCAAACCTGTCGTTCGATTACGGCCAAATTAGCTTCAGCTCTTTTGATTGATTTTTGAATCTCCCCCGGATCTGCTAGAGTTTTGTTTTCTTTGAAGCCGTCCCTTATCCTCCTCAAGGCATACATCCTGAAACAGGGGGTACACCTGACTTTCAGAATTCACAATAACGCCTTCCGTCCATTCAATCGGAACTTGTTCAACCTATAAAACAAACAGAAAGTGTCGAGGGGACGCCTACCCAAGCCCCGAGATGCAGATTCCTCAATTATTTAAAATGTTTCAAAATATAGTGCATGCCTAAACAAAGTGAAAATAACAAAATGTTCCAAGATTACAAACTTTATCTTTAATATTTAGATCCACCGTGGTTCGGATTCCACGATAAACTGTAGGTCCTCCATTTCATCTCACAATCACCCTACCGTTACACATTAGCGTGAGTGCGTATAACCCGAACGGGTAGTAAGACGCGGTGCTAATAATAATAAAAATAATTTAATCTTTATAATAAAATAAACAAAGTAAAAATAAATTGCCATGCGTAATTTCACAGTTCTGAGATTGAAGCAATAAAAAGGNTAATAATAATAAAAATAATTTAATCTTTATAATAAAATAAACAAAGTAAAAATAAATTGCCATGCGTAATTTCACAGTTCTGAGATTGAAGCAATAAAAAGGTGGAAACATTTTAGGCGGTTGAGGATGGTTTGTGATTTCGATGCTTGAGAACTGCCATTTTCACTAGAACTACCGCAGCGGCGTGCGATTACTTCCCTTCGAGTAAGTGACACCCTTACTAACCACCAGTCTGCCTGTTTACAGATGGACAAGCAAGATCCAGGGACATGCGGTGGTTCAGACCAAGATTATCGGCCTATATAAGCCGTGTTCACGCAATAAACACAAAATGGTACATTAATTCTGGCGCGCAAGACTGAAGGGTGTTTGTAAATGCCGCATAGTGGCTAAAAACCTACACCGTTGGGCATCCAGCCTAAACGTGAAGCTGGTTACAAGGAGGTTAGGGTTCTAGCCCTGGTTCAGGTGTACCGAGGGCGATTATCCCTCCTCATCCTTACCTAATAACTTTTACACGATTTTAAATAAAAAATATAGCATATTACGAGTAAGACAATGGAAAAGAA
The DNA here is from genome assembly GCA_902141385.1 of Timema californicum. Lineage (NCBI taxonomy): Eukaryota > Metazoa > Arthropoda > Insecta > Phasmatodea > Timematidae > Timema > Timema californicum. The sequence goes on from CABFOW010004205.1 coordinate 53,489, forward strand.
AGGATGGAACCATCAACAATTTGGTAGAGAAAAGAAAGTTGAATGAAGAGTGCAAATGACAGACTCCCTTAAATTATCTAATTCTTGGGTCACAGCCATCTAACATGAAACCAGTTTTATTCTTTGAAACATTTTCTTGTGTATATTTATATTATTTAATTGTAACTATATTAATCCAACCCCACATTTAAATTACCAATTTGTATTTTAGCATATTGGATTTTTTTAAATTTTAAATCTACATATTTTGTTAGTTTTCTCGTTCTCTCTCCAAGAGATTCACTAGTCTAACATGCACAAACTTGTAAACAGTCCATGCAGGTGTTGATTTTCTATGTATGGTACGTCTTGATTGTATTTTTGGTTAGCTTGTCTTGAGTTTGAGTTTATATTAGATAGTGGTTTTACAAGTAATATCAAGTTTGAATAAGTCCGATAAGTGATGTAGTGTAATCCAGTCTTGATCCATTTCACATGTAAACAGTAGACTAGATAAAATTATATAAGACGAGATTATCAATATTACAACATATTATGTTAAAACCTATGGCCGAGCAATTTTTAAAAACTATATAATATAGTAAGAATCTTCACAAGAATATATCAAATAAAATACCTATAGTTATATGACTCAAATTTAATTGATTCTCTAAGCATTAGTTTGTATAATTTTAAAATTAAACATTTAGCCGATGCCATGTTTAATTTTTAAATCAAAACTGAGTTAACCAACAAAATGAGAGTTTTGTTTTTAATACAAAAAAATAAATTCTCTCATGTCATATTTTACACAGTGCATAACTTTAATATCCCTGTAAAGCATTACCACCGCAAGTCCACATCAAGGTTCGTCTATCTATAGCTACACCATAGAGTATATTTGGACATCCGGTTTTTGTAATTTAGGAATAATATTTTACACGTATCTAAAACCTTAATGGGAAAATTATGTATGTCTTGTTAGATGCGTATTTGAAATTAAATTCTAGTTTTATGCATTATAAAAAGCATTCAAGGATTTAAATTCATAACCTTTGAAATATTAAATTAAAGAACAACAAAAACTTATGGAATAAGACACTTAAGTTTATAATTTGGGTTAAATATGAACTATCTCAAAGCACCGTGTTTATTTTTCACACCATATTATTATCATCATAATCATGAACTGTTTCCAGCCTGTGGCTGGATCTGTTTAGTAGAAATGCCTCCATCTCCCTCTGTTCTTCCACCATTCTTGCTCCTGCACTCTCTTCCACTCTACTCCTCTCACTTGCACACTTACTGCTATCTGTTCATACCATCACTTCCTTGGTATTCCTTGCGGTCTCTTCCCTACATACTTCATATCCATTAATCTACCTGGAATCCTCTCCTCTTCCATCCTCATTACGTGTCCATACCATCTCATACTAGCTTTCTCTACTATCTTATGTAACCCAACTCTAGACCTTACATCGTCATTCCTAATCCTATCTCTTCTCGCTCTTTGCTTCTTTCAACTCTATTCCATCCAGTTTTATCACCTTTCTTTGCCTTGTTCTCTGCCTTGTCATCACCATCATTTCCCTTTTCACCATACTAAATTTAATTCTACACTTTTTCACCTCCTCATTCCATTCCTGCAGCTGTTCCTGTACTTCCTTTTTCCATCAAGTCATCTTAAAACATAACTGCTTTCAATTTATCCTCCCCCGGTTTCCCTGTCACTCTATTCATTATCATTTCCATCACCAATACAAATAGCAATGTTGAGAGGGCACTTCCCTGCTTGACTCAGTTTTTTAATTGGAACCCCTCTGTCCACCCTCTCTCCATCTTTACACAACTCACATTATTATCAAACATATTCCTTACTCTCATAGCCACTCCTCTTTCTAATCTAGCCTCCTCCATTGCTTCCCATATTTATTTCTATCTACACTATCATAAGCTTTTTATACATCCATAAATGCTATTACCAAATCCTTTCTAAATTCATATCTCTTTTACATCAACCGTCTGATTCCAAATATCAAATTTATCATCCACCTCTTCTCTCTGAACCCATGTTGATCCTTTCTCCAACTCCCCTTCACGCTTTTCCTCATCTTCCTTTCCAGAATATTTTCATATATTTTTGTGCATTGACACATCAGTGTTTTGCCTCTATAATTTCCACACCTCTTCCTGTCCACTTTCTTGAATATCTGGTAATATAATACCTTTTGTCCAATCCTCTGGCACTTTATTTACCCTCCACACCAGCATTACTACTTTACACCTCCCCCCCCTGTAAACCCTTTTCCCCTTCTGCTGTTATCATTTCCACCGTTAGTTCATCCACTCCTGATGTCTTTCCCGCTATCATCCTTTTTCACGGCCTCTTATACCTCCTTCCAGGTTAGGTCTACTACTTCCTCCTCCATCTCTTCGTTCATTTTTTTATCGTCTTCCTTCTGTACCAGTCCTTTCCCCTCTGGATTTAACAATCTCTCAAAATATGATTTCCACAGCTTTTTTACCTCCTCATATGGATATTAACTAAAATAGTTTGCAAATTAAAAATAACTGTAATATAGCCATAGGCTGAAAATTCGTGCGTGATTTATTAAATAACTCCCAAGTGGCAAACAATTCTTGATGCAACACTATTAAAATCTTGTACTCAGCAGAATTTGTGTAACTTGTTATAGTAAAAAATATTCTGGCCTGCTGGCTATGGTTGTCACTCCTAGAAAAAACATCAAGACAATTTCTTAAAAGAAATGTATACTATACATAAAATAAACAAGTAATGCCATTTTCTGGAATTCAATTACTGAGTTGGTTGGTAAGATCGTGTAACAAGTTGACAAACTTTTGCTAACCAGTTCAGAAAGGTCTATATTATTAACATGAATACAGGTCCCACATTATTTACTAGAGTTCCCAATACGAGTAGGGGTATTATTCCCCTATACATCAAGAAATAATCACTAAAGCATATTTATCTCGGGTTTTCTCCAAAATATTAAGCCGCGAACTAAATTAGATCGAAGATTGGAGGGCAAGGAAATAGTATTTCTGTATCTGAATGGACCATTCCTGGACTCTCTTTATACTTTGTAGAAATGTGATGATTCAAACTCATCTTCACAACATAAAACTCTTTTTTTACATTTGGACACTCGATACCTACTTAACCAAAATGACTACCTCAGAATTCTTATAACTTTGCAAGCGACGTCCATCCGGAAAACTTCCCATTTGAAATGTTACAAAATAAAACACTAGCTTACTGTCCCAATATTCTCAACTAATGCCAAAAACTTTCATAGGAATGTTTGACTTTGGTCAAGGGATGATAAAATAAATAATAGACCAAAACGCAGACCTTGAAATGAGCGAGCATCTTCTTTATTATAATAAATAAGAGACATGATAGGTCATAGGGGGAATGAAGGGGGAAAGACACATTACACACATTTCTAACGACAACAACTTGTATATTTAAAAGTACATCAAGACCCAACAAGTAAAATTTGTAAAATTAAATTTTAATATGACGGATACATATTTTAAACATTAACTAAAGTGAATTGGAAAAATCTCTGATCTTCTAAAAACATTGCAGAAATAATTGGATTTGAGTTAAAAGTGAACTTTTCCCCCAAACTCAACTTTATATGGAGTTTAATAAAATACAGTAGCGTAAAATACGGGGATCTTCTTGCATGTGCCATGCTAACATTGGTGACAAGCCGCTTGTGGCGACCCTAGCGTAAGATCTAGCTACTGTTTAGTTCCAGTGATCAAGCACTGAAACCAATAAGCGCTAGTATATTTATGTATTAGTATAAGCGCAATTCAAAATAAGATTGAACTATTACATTTTCATTTGATATTTTTAGGTAATAAGGTGACTAGGTTAAATAATTAAGATTGCCAAAAAAAAAGGACCTATTAGTAGATTACATATCAATTATAATAACTAATTGATCGTAATTTATAAAGCACTTAAATTTGCTTAGTTACGCAATAATTTTTTAATCAAATTGATCTCATTACAAAGTGTTTGTGTGTGTGTGTGGATTCTATTCACAATGTGTAGTACTATTTAAATTGTTAAACTATTATTATAAACAAAATTTATTAAAATACGAGGACCAGTCTCATCAGCCAGTTTACGACACCTGAAGGAACTCGTGTTTGGATCCCATTAGGTGATATTTTGAATGATGAATTACCATCCAAGAATTGACCAAACTATTCAAGCTCAGTCAGAGCTACAACCATAGTGAAAGCAACGCTAATTTCAAACACAAACTTGGTTTTTATGTCAAATTCACACCTATGTTATATATGTTAACTATTTCAATAATTCATCACATGTATTACTATATAGTAAATTAAAATAATAATATAATCTTTACCTATCACAGATATGAAAAGGATTTTTAATAGTTTTTGTCTAAAACTATAATAAAAAACTGTTGTTACACGCCACGTGTTCATAACCACAACGATCACAGCGCTAGCTTATATTGCGGCAAACTATGCAAGTAGAAAGCCTCAAAGTCAGACCAAGTTTCACTTGTGGTTAGTGAGGAGTCGTAGGTATGATCCTTGTGGTGTGTTGTGAACAATTGCCACCAACTTCAAATCAACGTGTGGGCTATTCTGTAAATATATTAGTTTAAAGATTATTGCATAAAATACATTTTATAACCGTTATACAAGAAGCTATTAATGCTAATACATGTATAAGGCTGCATTTGCGATGCATATTTGTAATTGTACACATTTATAGAGTTGATAAAAATGATGTATTTGTCTGTTTGGTAAAAATATTTCTCAAGAATATTTAATATATGAACTCTCGGGAAGTATTGCAGTTAGAAACGCAGTTCTACCGCCAATCGATTCTAAATGTGGTCTAGATTAGTTAGTTATCAGTTTTTTTTAACTCCCTCTCCTGTTGTCAAACCTCGTGTCAAGGTCAAACAGTCGATCCCCTACCAAGCTACTGACAGTTTGAGCTATGAATTGACTCGGACACAAACAAACTAATAGGTACTGAAAATAGTGCCAATATGAAGGTTCATCCACCCAGAAAAGGTCCACAGCTTGCATCAAGGTCAGTCAGTGAGTCATACTCCCCGTCACGTCTATTGTTCTAAGCGGATATGGAAACATAATTGATGCAAATATAAATGACACAAAATAAAATATTTTCACCCCCGTCTGGGTCTCATTTCGGACTATGTGCTTACATTAGTTACGCTTGTAAAATAGGTAGAAAGAAGATATATATTCAGAGGAAATGTACTCGTACTTCATGGAGAGAGTGGGAAATCATTTGGAAAATGTCCTCAGAACACCTGACAAGGATACGAACCCAAATCTCTCCGTAACTAGGAATACAGTCCAAACCGAGGGTGCCATGTTTGACCATGCTCCTTGTTGCTTGAAGTGAGTGTACAAGGATTATAACACTAGTCCTAGTGTCCCTTGTTGCTTGAAGTGAGTGTACAAGGAATGTAACACTGGTCCTAGTGTTCCTTGTTGCTTGAAGTGAGTGTACAAGGAATGTAGCACTGGTCCTAGTGTTCCCTGTTGCTTGAAGTGAGGGTCCTAGTGTCCCTTGTTGCGTGAAGTGAGGGTCCTAGTGTCCCTTGTTGCGTGAAGTGAGGGTCCTAGTGTTCCTTGTTGCCTGAAGTGAGGGTCCTAGTGTCCCTTGTTGCGTGAAGTGAGGGTCCTAGTGTCCCTTGTTGCCTGAAGTGAGGGTCCTAGTATCCCTTGTTGCGAGAAGTGAGTGTACAGGGAACACTTGCAGCTCTGAAAGGATGTCTAACTAATAGGATCATAAGAGCTGAGCCTCTATTCTGTGCCAAACCACCAGATAAGAGTAATATCATTAGTCGCGGATAATGCTAGAGCTCATATTTACCAATACAGACAGGGCAGGGCGGGGGACAGATTACAATATCGCGCCCTATCGAGCTTGCCAAGATAACTCGCCGGGAATAACACACCAGATCTGCATCCGAATAGGAAATGTAATCATAGGAGTCACGTTCAATTCGGCTCTTATAGTTTGTAGGTTTGAATAATAAAATACAAAATTCAGGCTCTATGACATAATAAATATTGGTATAAACTTATAAATACACACAGTTAAGTCCCGATGATCAGAGGTACCGTATTATCCGTGGTTCGGTTTCGTTCAGGGTGGTAGCACAGTTTATGTTTTCAGGGAATGTTTAAACAAAGAGTCTGTCGTTGTATTGTGTATAGTCGCTAGTTGTAATAATCCGAGACCGGCCCGTGGTCTAGTGGTTAGTGAAGCTGTCCACGAGCCTAGGGGTTCCGGCTTATACCGCGGGTATACTAACTGTCACCAGGGGCTGGTAAGTTAGGCTCAAGCTAGGTTTAGGACTCCCACTGCTCCATATTCACATTATCTGATTGTGAGTACTTGTACGTCACGCAGGTGACTGTACTAGACACTACACACAGGTGACTGTACTAGATACTACACACAGGTGACTGTACTAGACACTACACACAGG
>CABFOW010004206.1:0-10787 GCA_902141385.1 Timema californicum
TATTATTATTATTAATAATAATAATTTAAATAAGAAAGTAAAAATAGCCCAAAGAACCACACATGAAACTTCACTTTATAAATAAGGTGTATTGTTATTAATTTATTCAAATACCGTCTGTGACTGACGCACGACCATGAGAACGGAACGTCTAATGAGTTCATTATATCAATGCGCGAAGCTATGGTCTCGACTTCCTATAGGTCTAACTTGAGCAATTACACAAGTCTTTCTATGCCAACAAAACCTCCGCCTCTTTAACATAAAACACTTCCTGTCATTGTCTGTCAAACTTATTCTTGTTCTGAGTTGTTCAATTCGAGGCGATTTACTCATTTACCAGTAATTTGTCCCCCAATGTATCTGATATCTTCTCCTTGAACAGTACAACAAACATCAGTGAAAAGCCAAATCATGAGTTGACGTAGCTCTAGTTAGCCAATAATTGCCAATAATTTGTTTTTATTATTAATTATTTTGTCTACAGTTTGTTCTCCCATGAACTTGAACGTGATCATTTGTGTTGGAAAAATAAAGCTATTTAGGGAAAATGTAATATGGCGGACAAAATTGAGTTCACTTATTGAAAAACATAAAGTAACAAATTTCTGTTAATGCCATTCCTTTGTGCTCATATTTTCATGTATATGAACATTTGTGATAAATATTTAGGCATTTTATTGATAATTTAATTTGAGGTCAACCTACGATTAAGCCATCCAACCACCACCATCATCAACTGTTTCCATCCTGTGGCCGGGTCAATTTAGTAAAATGCCTTCTTCTTCTTCTTTTCTTCCACCACTCTTTCTATTTTAATTGCTATAATTTATTTTACTCTCACTAGCAAACCTGCTGCTATCTGCTCATACAACCTCATTTTTGGTCTCTTTATTGGTTTTTTTCCTATATTCTTCATTTCCGACATTCTTCTTGAGATTCTTTCCTTTTCCATCTTCATGACATGACCAGACAATCTCACTCTACGTATTGTAAAATAAATGTAATAAATACGTGTTGTACCATACATGTTCTTCTTTTGTGCGTTTATGTGTCCGAACATTAAAATGTGCTCCAAAACTAAGCAGTTAATGGAATATTTAATGTGTTCTACTATCATGAAATGTATAAAAAAATTATAAAAAACTTAAGGAAAAGCTAGATTAACACATAAATTAAATACTTGTGTTTAGGTTCAAGGAAAAGAGAAAAAATTTAATTCTAGAATCAATAAATATTAAAAACTTGTTTGGAAAAAATTTAGTGTATTAATAATTTTTAGAGCCATTATCTGTTTACTAGTATCTTGGACAACCATAAATATAGGACAAACCTAATTACAACACTCCATATCGTTAATAATTTACCATCTAATATGAACGAAATGAAAATTGAAGAAATAAAATCATACAAAATGAGATGGTTAAATATTCATGCTTATAAAGTTTTATATTATTTGAATAGAAATTCAGGAGTTGTAGATAAAATGAAGATTCGTATTTTAAGAAAAAAAGAATTCAACCCATATCTAGAAAAAATGTATGTATTTATGAATATAAATTATGTGTTTGTGTTTGTTTGCAAGTCAAAATTTTTAGCTTTTTACCAAGAGTAGATATAAGACACTTGCCAGACTGCCAACTACCAGTTCTTATAAACAGGTCCCATGAAGTAAGACATTTCCTAGATTGCAAACTTCCAGTTCTTATAAACGGATCCTACGATACAAGACATTTGGTGGAAAAGAATTCGTTGACAAATAAATAGAAAGATGCCAAACTTCACACTTATATGTATTATACATTGTAAACAATATAAAAATCAAAACAAATGCTGTGAACATATATATGCATTCATTTATCGCTAGGCACATTACATAAGATGTTTTTAATTCACAAGTTTCCTAGTAAAAGCATAGATTATTATAAGATCCTTAGTTGTCTTTTGTATCCTTTCGCTGGATCTGAAACGGTTGTTTGTGACGTCATTTTGATTGAACCAAGACCTTCAGTTGCATTTTGTGTCCTTGGGGTTGATCCGAAACTGTTGTCTGTTACGTCCTTTTGATTTGTCTACAACCTTTAATTGCATTTTGCTTCCCTTAAATTAATCTAAAATTTGTGTTATTTACGTCACTTTAATTAATCAAATCTTAAGTTTTTTTGGATCCTTTGATTTAATATAAAACAATTTTTTTAGCACCACGTATTACTACCCGTACGTGCTATACGTATTTGTACTAACTACACCAATGTGTTAGGGATGAAGAAGGTAGAATTTAGAAGAAGTGTACTTGCATTTGTGTGGTAAAAGTGGAAAGACATTTAGTAAAAAAAAACTCTAGGTACATTTGCCCTGAATTCGAACCCTGACCTCCTCGTTATCGGAAGTCAAGTCTATTGCAAGATTGACACCTTAATAGTCCTAGATAATGCTGCCATCGAGGTGGGTAAGAAAACATTTTTACTTTGAAATCCGTTAGATGAAAAAGTTATTTTAAACATTTGCACACTGACATAAGAGGGGGTTCCTTTCTTACAGCTTTTAAGAGTCCTCCAAAACACTTTTAATATTCATCCCGGATCTTTCCACGACCATTTATTCAAGTTCAAGAGATATCTAAAGCCTTAAAACAATTAACAGGTTTGGTGCTAAAAGTGTAAACTAATAAGTTCAGCTGCACTTAGTTGACTAGTTTTCATTTGGGCTACAAAACATAAACTATTAGTTCAAACAAGAGTACAGATTTTGAAATATAAAAAATGGCTGTTCAAATTTGTCCAAATGCTCCAATATGGTTTAACAGATTTCAATAAAATAAACAAGCTGCATATTTGTATATAAGAACAACAAACATAATTAATGTAAATTGTAGTTTTAATTCTTGTGAGCGATACTAGGGGTGTCCAAACGGTATCAATCTGTTTGTGGTCTAAACGACATCTGAAGCATAGAAGTAAACTTCTAAAAATATTTTCAAATTTATAAAATAGGCGCGGTAGTGTAGTAAGAAATTATGTTTGGAAAACAATAACTTTACAACGTGTCTAGGATAAGCCGAAATTTTAAAGATAGAAAAAAAAGACGTTGAACAAATTTGACAAATATAAAGACGTTCAATTGTTCATAGCCGATCTGATATATCAGGGTCAGCGCGCTTAAAATAAAGTTTTAAATCAACGTGCAAAAAATTGTTAGAGACAATATCCTTTGATTAAAACAAGTTCTAAGCTAAGTTTTTAAAATAATATGTTTAAAACATGTTCCTTAAAGATATTTTTGAAAGTTTTTCCTCCTTTTTTGGTTGTTTTATTTTATCCTAATTGTTAAAAATATTTACAATATGAAAGTCAAGTTTACCTTCCATTCAAACTCTTTTTTTATTACACCATTGAGTCTTTACTCATTACAACCACAAATGCCACTTCCTGGTTTCACTTCATTAAATGTTTTGGTTGTCGAGTTTATTAAAAAGACAGACAAGTTTGGCAGCCTTGTCTGTCCTTAACCTGTTTCTATGTCTACTATGCACAAACCCGAAGGTTGAGAAAAGTAGTTTAGTCCCATCTGATAAAGCCACTGCACTATGCAGCTGATGGATCAGGTTCACAGTTACATGATTAGTGCTTTGTTCCAATGCCACCCGCCATACAAGAGGTTTAATCTCTTTTGGTGTACAGTACTGGACCAGTATTCCTTGAAAAGTGAACATTTTGCCTTGTACTTAATTATATTAGAAATAATTGCATCCTGTTGATAGATTTCAGCATACTCCATAGCAAAATGATGTTGCTACTCACTCAATCTCTCTCCTCGAGAGCGTTAATCCATAAGGTTTGCCGGGATGAACAATAGTTATAGCAATGTTAAATCGCTTCATGAAGAAATTAAGTCATTGGAGCGATTCTCATTTTTGAAAAAATTGTATAGGTAAAGCCATATCTCAACAGTTTTTCCAATGGTAGTCATCACGCTGCATTTTATCTAAATAGATTGAGACAATTTTGAGTTTTTTGAGATAATCTTACGCATTTTGTTTCAAATTTACATTGCTCACTTTTGCACTTACACATGGTTGAATGGCACTTCGATTTTTAGCGAAGACCTTAGAAATGATGTGCCAGTTGTCCAAATAGGACTATGAGTCAGCTAGAGAATGCTAGCGAACATCTGTAGGATGAGCAAGATCTGTACCGTCTGTTTGGTTGTACTTACATGCTACAAAGTGAGTGTTCCTGAAGTATTTAATAATTTGCTTGGTATGCTACATAATTCGAACCATCTCCAAGTCATATGTTAGTAGATTGAGGAGGTGAGCTGAGCAGCCGTTAGTTATTACATCTTTAATGACATTTTTGCCAACTCCTCCCTCATTTTATTTATATCGGCAGCATTGTCAGTGACAAGACTTCGAACTCTGCAGCCATACTATTGACAGATTTTAATTGATTTTTCTGCTACCACTAAGAGGTAATCAGAAGTATGACTATAATCTTCAGTGTCAATGATTTAGGTAAAATGAGTACAACGAGCCAGAACGTCACTAACCAACATACAAACAATTGGCTCACCGTGCACATTGATCCAACCATCCAGAGCCATGCACACAGATTTTCCTATCAGATTTTTCTTTACTTCGGACCATTTCTGAGTGTAAAGGGGTCGGATGTTCTTAAATGATATTTTTTGAAATATTACAATACTTACTCTTTCTGAAAGATAACTGGAACGTAAGAAGAAGCAACAAAATGGGTGTGCACTTTTGGTTTTGCTGAGATTTTAAAATATGTATTCACCAAGTAATAGCTAGCAGATATAAATGTTATTTCTTTTGAATGATTCTGGTAGGAAGAAAAGTTGACAACATACTTGTACTTTAAATTGCCATGTATTTTGTTATCTATATGATTAGAGCTTATGATTGTACGAGCCCTCACCTGGTCTTGTGGAGAATGTGGAGGCTATGAACATGACCGGAAGCACCACCAGCAAGACTGTGGTAGGCATCGTTCCGATTTGCTCTGGAACAAACAACCATACAAGTCAGATACACTTACAACGACCTCTTAGTCTTTCTTCATTTTCTATGAGGGCCTGGTTTTAAAGTATGTATTGTAAAATTTCTAGATACAAGGATATACAGGCAAATAATTTATTCCATGGTAGTTAGATGAATCATAACATATATTTAATGCTAACTTTTGAATAATTTATTAGTTAAAGCGAAGGACTTAATGAGCTTTACTTTTTCTCACTTTCTCAAAGCAGGAAATCATGTCATTTATTAAACAAGTAAGGATCCTAAGACCTAACCAAGGACGCTTGAGGCAAATACTACATGTGCCGTTAGAAGGTAGGTTCAAACCATATGAAACTTTTATTTTCTGTTACTGTCAACCTTGAAAATAATATGATTATAATCCTATTTTAACTAGAGGAGCCTTTTATAAAATACAAACATGATTGTTTGCGGTCAACATTGATAGCATTATTCTATAATCTTAGTGTTATCGTATAGGTATTGGTAACATTAATACCAATAGTAACAGCTTTAGATCCCATGTCGTGACGTATGAATACGTGAAAGTAGATCTGGTAACCAATTTTTATCTGTCAGACAAGACTCTTCTTATAAAAATTAGACTACAATATATGTTTTAACTTTCTTAGTTAATTTAAAATGTGTTGTTGGTTTCAAAGAAACGATAATCATTTTATTTTTTTGTGTTGCAATCCTCCCAAAAGACAATAAATCCGGACCCAATGACACAAACCGTTATTTTACTGTTGCTGGGTGTCCTCCAATATTTTTATAAGCACCCCGTCCTACTACCCGTGTGGGTTATAAGCATATGTACTCATTACACTGATGTGTTAGGGATGAGAAAGGTTGAAGCATGCTCTTGGAAAGCTATTAAGTATTTAACACCCTCAATACACCCGACCGGGATTCGAGTCCTGATCTCCCTGTCATCGGCAATTCAGTCATTGGCGAGAATGACTCCTTAAACCCTTAGACTACTTAAGTGGGTATCTGCAATACATTCCACTAGGGGCATTTTAAACATTATCCTTGATTTGTTCTAAATGCCCTCTTAGATAGTCTCCTAGATGTCATTTTAAAATATATTTTACATGTTCTCTTGGTTGATCTATAAATATTTTCTGATGTCCTCCTACATGTGTTTCTAAATGTCTTCCCAGACGTTACTTTAGTTGACCTAGATATTATTTTAGATACTATTCTAGATATCCTTCTAATTATTTTACATGACGCCCTTTTATTTGAGCTCCTAAATATTCACCTAAAGTCATTTTAGATGTCACCCTAGAGATTATCTTAAATATCCTCCTAATATAATTTTAGATGTCCCCCTAGATAGTCTTCTAGTTAGTCTCCTATAAAACAATTTATTCTACCTCTTAGATATCCTCCTAATACAATTATTATAAATGTCCCTTCCATAAAAGTTTTTATATATATTTCTAGTTGTTATATTAAACGTTATTTTATTTGATCTCATAAATATCCTCCGAGATGCACTCAGTATAATTGTGTGCTCATAAATAAGTTCTAATTAGGCTCAAAATAATTGGCGTTGTTTCCCGTAAGGACACGGTGGTTAACAAAGCACATAGTCGTGACGACAATAAAAACTGGTTTAAAAACTAACATGTTTGATTACCCTAACAATTCTAAAAACAAATTGGACAGTATTTAATTATATCATTTCCAGAAAACAACATTGTTCGAATTTATTTAAAAGTGTAGAAACGGTGATGAAGTTAACTTCTGCGCTCGTGGCGAGTTCCGCCACACGGCGGATAGTATTGTAGCCATAATTAAAATATGTTGCTAAAATGGAATTTAATGATAGAATCGTGAACATTTATATGGCCAAAGGAGACAATGAAACTAGCATTCAAAAAATTCCTTTCGAAACCATTATGACATAATTAAAATAGCTTCAGACAGCAAATCTTTAAATTAGTTTATCTTTATAACTACTAAATTTAATTTAAATTTGTATGCAGAGGAAAATCTATAATATAGCTAAAAATTAATATAGAATGATAAATGTTGTACAAATCAATACTTTAGTGGGTAATCAATAATTTTTATAATCTTAACATTTTTCTTTCGATTTCAAGTTAAAATCTCTTGGATTTTAAGTTGATAATTTTCCTTGGTAGTCAAGTTAGACAGAAAACAAATTAATAATAGGCTATATTCAATAGTACATTATATTCGTAGAGAATAGCCGTGGTTCTCATGATTTAAGACGTCAGTCTTGCTAAATATACATTAAATTTTTTTTAAAATACATCCTCAAAGTATCCAATCTATTGCTTAGATTTATACATTCAAATCACTTGAGATAAGCTACTAAACAAAAATCATTTGAAAGACCGCCATATTGAAACGGATAATCAGATTACTATGAACATACATCATTTGGCCTAAGAAACAGAATTTTGAGTGAACGCCATCTTGAAACGAATAATCATTTCGAACAATCATGTGCATAAATTGTTCGGCCTAGGTTCAAAGAATGTTACTGTCAACTTTCGTTAAAATTAGTGTAAGCATTTGGCAGTTATTACGGAACAAATAGACAGAATTTTGAGTGACCACCATCATGAAATGAATAATCATATTAAAAAAACATGTGTACAAATTTCCAGCCTAGGTTCAAAAATGTTTCTACCAAATTTTGTCTAAATTGGTCCATGCATTTGATAGTCATCACGTAACAAATATTCGGACATACAGATTAAATGCGGAATGATTATTTTCATGGATTCATGTCATAGCTTCTTTGTCATCTGAATCGTCCAATTTTTCCTCTCTTTTCTTCTCCAGCACCCCATCTCAAAACTTTCCAAATATTTATTTTCCCTTAAAGTCCAGTTTCATCTCTATACAAAGCGATGCTATGCATAGAACTTAACCAGGCTTTTTCTCATTGATAAGTTCAGTTTGTAAGTCAGTAGCACCATCTCCTTGTTGAAATCAGCCTTGTCCATTACTATTTTATACTTGAACTCCCGTGTACGCTACGGGTTTGTCGTTGTTCAACTTACTAAATATTTTAAATGTTCCACATTCTCCAGCTGCCTATATCCCATTGCAATGTTGTTATGTTCAAAGTTTTCTCTATCAAACCGTAGCTGTCATAGATTATCATTTTTAAATTAATTTACTAACGTGTGATGATTCTTAGGGTCAATTAACAAAACTGGAGGGGTATAATAATAACTCAATTGATTAAGAGTATTTATTACAGGCTACGCTGATTACATTTATGATAAACAGAGTCACCTATTTCCCGGGACATATCCGTCTCTCAATGGAAACTAAAGAATTGGGCAGAGCTTTCTCACTACAAACATGATAAAGATATTCCAAAGGAACATTCTAGAAGCTTGCCAACCCTACTTAACAATTCCACACCAATCAAGCCTTTGCTCCCTAAGGTAACGACTTGACTTCTTGGGGTGACCGTCCTTGTTCGGATGATAAGCTAGTCTTTGTTGTCGACATAGAACGAAATACTTTATATTTTAAACTAATACATCAACAAAGTTGTGCCACTAACTGATCCCCTTACCTTTCTTGTGAGTCGCAACCACCTTCCTCCCCAGCAGTCATCTTACATATGTACAATGTCAATAGTTATTAGAAAATGTAATACATTCAAGCTTTCAATTTTCAGTGGTTCTTCTTTCTGGAATATCCTCATTGAGTTGAACTTCTCGATGTAAATTTCCATTCTGTACTCTGTTGCTGTTTTAACTTTTAGTTCAACTAGTTTGTCCATCATAGTTTGAAGTTATTCTTTCTTCGCCACTACATATTTATACATATTTGTGATTTGTATTTAATCAGCGTGGCGAATAATATCTTCTTGAATATTGGAATCTTACAAAAAAGAAAAGAAAATAATAATGAAAATGTCTAAATTCCATTGTAACAAATTGAAAGCATTTTATTAAGTTTATGTGGCAAACACAAAGTGGCAGTTGTAGAGGAAGCTTTCGAAAAAAAAATATGATTCAACGTTTCCATACTTTTGGCTGAGCCTGTACTATTAAGAAACGTCAAACATT
Source organism: Timema californicum (assembly GCA_902141385.1). Taxonomy (NCBI): domain Eukaryota; kingdom Metazoa; phylum Arthropoda; class Insecta; order Phasmatodea; family Timematidae; genus Timema; species Timema californicum. The sequence goes on from CABFOW010004206.1 coordinate 9,112, forward strand.
CTTGAACGCATCCTCAAGATTATGGATGAGTCCAAAACGAATCCGAAGGGAAATCGTCCACTAAAACAAACGAGTGTTATAAGTAGGGAGATTCAAGTTTATCTTCTAAATAAACAGAGAGAGTAATATGAACTACGCTCACCAGGAACATAAATACACACTCGTTGTGAAATGTATTGACTAAATGAGCGCAGCTTGTATAATACAGATGAATAAACTTAGTTTTACACGTTGCACACCTCTAGCACTACACTTCAGTAAACCTAGGTGTGTCTGTCTCACTTAGGGCATTTCTGCTGATGTGACTCAATAAAATCAGCTCAGACGCTCAAATATAGTTTTCAACCCACCCAAAATACGATTATGTTTTCTAAAAGAGCAGATTGAGATCCATAAAGTCAATACAATTTCGATCCGATCAAACTTATTCTTAATCTTAAAAATCCGAAAAGAAATTTACCGTGTGCAGTTACCTATTGATCTATATGTATGATTGTACTTGAACAATATACAGGTCGCAAATCGAAATTAATTGACCCCAGTATTTTTGTATTTACTTCGTCTATTATCAGAATAAAAAACTATTGAAATTCATTATTGGCATACCAGTAATAGTCATTTTGTTGTTTTAATTAATTTTAAGTAATTTTAATTTTTATGTAAGATCAAGTATGTCATATGCAGGCAACTGTCGGTTTACGATCTTCACATTTACGAACATTCGCTATAATGAACGCCACATTCTAAACAAAATTTATTAAAGTCACCAGTAGATAGAGTTCCTTATAAAAATAAACTTAAAATAAACCTAATTGTCATATCTAAATAAATAATCTATGGGACTGGAAGATGAAGGGGTGGAGACGTTCCCCTTCTTCATCTATCTTTCATTCCCCTCCCAACATAGAGGCTGAATCATAGCACTAGTGTTTTCTAGTGGTGAGATTTGGAAATATTGGTTAATTTACAACTACCCTGGTAAACTTTGGTGCATTCTCTAGCGTCTAGCATGTTATTTTGAATGTATATAATAAAATGTTGATAGAAAGGAACTTTTATAAAATAAAAATCTATATATTTGAGGCTAACATTTATGACCATTTTCTTTATTATCATGTAAAATCTCTCTCTCTCTCTCTATATATATATATATATATATATATATATATATATATATAACGTGTATCTAAAACATTGCATCAAACTTTGGCAGGCTATTCCTTGGGTGAAAATAGAATAATTCACATCAGCAACCTAGGGTTCATCTTAAATATTAAGGGTGGTATTCACCCCTAAAGATAGAGCTAAAAATGACTGTTGTGTGAAATAGTGTGAAAACTTATTAAGTTATTACAACGAATCTTTGTATACTACTTATTGAAACCTTGATAATTAATATGTCAGAGTAGGTATTACTAATTTTGATTTAAGATTACAAAACAAGGATTAGACATTAACAAAAAAAGTGTCTTGGAGAAACTGTCTAGCTTTCTCCGTTTTCGAGATAATCACACAAGTTTGAGCTCAGAGTCAAGTGTAAATGCCTGCCAAGTAGGCAACCAGAATCGCAGTGTTACTTCGCACTGCATTGTTTAACCATTTTTACCGGCACGTGTGACTATGTATCATATACATTTGGTAAACAGGGCTGGTTTGTGTGTAATGATGGAGAAACT
>CABFOW010004206.1:10986-60019 GCA_902141385.1 Timema californicum
TTCTTCATAAGCTCCGATGTGTTTCTATTTATCACATTAGTAAGTTATGCTTACACAGTTCACACTTGGGTGGGATTTTAATAATTACACTCACTGGAGTATTGAAAGCTAAATTAAGAAATACTAATTGTAGATCTTGTATGTTCTAGTTCCTAGCTTCAAAATCAGATTCATAGCAAGTGTTCAAAATGGCGTCCCCTAACGTCATTGCAATAATTGATGTGGCGTATCAATGACTTGCGTAATCTTTCGAAAACACGCGGCGTTTCTTGAACCTTATCACATGCAGCACCTATCCTGGCTAACGGGTCTTCCTCGGATTCAATGGCTGTCTCGTACACCAATATTTTGAAAAAACCTCACAGAAAAAGTCTAACCTATTAAGGTAAGGAGAGCGTGTTGGCCACGCAACAGCCATATAGGCTCCCTACCTGGCAAGAATTAACACTTGTCTTTGAAATCAAACATGCATGATTATCTCGGAAACGGGGAAAGCTAGACAGTTTCTCCAAGACACCTTTTTTTGTTAATTTCTAATCCTTGTTTTGTAATCTTAAGTCAAAATTAGCAATACTTACTCTGTCATATTTTATTGCAGAAAAATATGTTACAACCCCCCTTTTTTTACATGATGGGGTGGGTAACGGTAACAGCACATTTAGCTTATTAATGATCAAGGTTTCAATAAGCAGTATACACAGATTCGTTGTAATACCCTAAGTAGTTTTCATAATATTTCACACAACGGTCATTTTTAGCTCTATCTTTAGGGGTGAATACCACCCTTAATATTTAAGATGGACCCTAGGTTGCTGATGTGAATCATTCTATTTTCACCCATGGAATAGCCTGCCAAAGTTTGATGCAATGTTTTTGATACACGTGTGTGTGCGTGTGTATATATATATGTGTGTGTGTGTGTGTGTGTAGTGGTATTAGCAGATCAAATGACTTTACGTGCAAATGTACGAAAATTGACTAAGTAACTAATACAACTGTAAAAAAAAGTTCGTACATATCTAAATCGAACTGTATATTCAACGATACTACCACAGTAAATTCACAGGGTGGGCCTTTTAGAAAATACACTCATTTATTTTTTTGACAAAATTGACAGGGAACGACTTAATATAATATTACTGTTAATATTATCATCCACCTCAGTGACGTGGTTAGCTAACGCGTTAGGTTCGTGTTGAGCTAGATGGCCGAGGGCGTGGAGATCGAGGCTCACATCTCGCTTGGGTGAACTGGGGGTGGTTTTTCTAAATGGTTTTCCACCCTTCCTCCACACAAATCTAGGTTCACTTCTTCTGTGTTAAACCTTTTCAATTCCTAACCCATTGGCTTAAGCGTATAGCCCGAACGGTTAGTAAGACAAGTTGCTAAGTATTATTATTATTGTTATTATTTAATTGGTTTTGATCATTTCTATCAAAAATGACAGCCACAAATCACATGACCTCACGTATTAATACGTGAAAGTAGATTTAGTAGCTTTCCTAGCTTTTAAAAATTGGACTGTAGTTCCTCTGCATGACACGGATGGCAGAGCAGAAACTAGGCAGTTTGAACAGTTTGCCACACTGCCTGTTCGTTACACCCATTTCAGACCGATATTATGTGTATACCATTACGAAACCTATATAGATTCCCTTCACTTTGACGGACGGGTTTGGACAAGTAAGAGTTCCTGCCACAAAGAAGAGAAAGGTCGAGTGGACAGGCCCCACCACTGAACTTTAACCCTATGGGCTGACGCAATACTAAATTTGACTTTTATAATTAAGGTATTTATAAATTTAAGAGTTGATCAGATGTGTTAATCGGCATGATATGAAAGTCACCATAGAAAGGCTTACTTTATTTATGATGAAGTGAAGAACACTTTGGGTCAAATTTTGTATTTGGGTTGTCTTTATATAAAAACAACATTTTGAGCCAAAATAAATCAAAAGCTGCTTCAGTAGTAGTGTTTGTTTTAATATTCTACGCAACTTAAACATTTGTCATGAGCATAAGATAATTGGAACCGAAACTTTTTAATCGAATAGAAAAATGTTTGGTGAATAAATATTGACATTACCATACGTAGAAAATTAAACTAGCCATTACTACTGACGCAATATGAAATTTATTGTCTCCAAAAAGGTGTTTTCTTTTTAAAAATTACTAAAATAAGAAACTCGACTCTCATTCCCTTTAACTTCAATATTTTAAACAACAAAGTTAACTTTAGATTTGTATTTATGTGAAATGCATATTAATTAACATTAGCTATGGACGATTGCTGTTCACAAATAAAGGATTGTATAGTGATTAATTACACCTGGTTACGGAATCGAACCCGGGATATTTAGCTTAGTGCTCCAATGTCTTACCAATAAGCTTTCAAGGTTTTACCTATGCTAACACCACTTTAGTTCTTATGGTATTATTGATGGACGTGTCTATTTTCTGGTTAATATTGGGAACAGCGCAACGACGATTAGGGCCCGGCATTGAATGTAAACGGAAATCATCCAAATCAAATGTTAATTTCAATGTATTAAACGCTTCGTTAATCCTGAAAGGTAGACTTGCCTTGACTGATCACAATATGACCCTATTTTATTAGCTATACCATGATAAAACAATGCAGGGCAAGCTTGCTACCTTACAAAGTAAATGAAGGCTACATCCTAGAACCCACCTTAAACAATAATTGACGTAGATAGCTCGTTAGCATGGGCACGTCTTACTTTTAGAGGACCCTGTTTTCTCGAAACATGTGAGAAATCCCTGTACACAAATCGGGTTTAAGCATCCATTTTGACTTTTAAAATAGTATCTTAATTCAATTTCTAGATTGCAGTAGCGGACATATCTCCACAACCATGATCATCGATGCTAACATACATTAACGACTAATTGATATATCAAGATGATTAGATGGCCAATTTTCACCAATCTAGCCTTCCCGTCAACAGCAATCCAATCTATTTTTTGAGAATGGTGCATTAGACCATTCGAACTTTGATGCGTTTTTTCCTAAATGGTTTTCCAATCTCCCTCCAAGCAAATGTGGGTATACTTCCTATAAATGCAATCTTCCTAATCCCCACTCCATTAGTGTTGTTTAAATTCGATTAGCCCAGAGGACCAGTAAGACTCAGTGAAAAAGAAAAATATACACATACACGGTTGAATCTTCGACTTAACTCCTTAATTTTTCTAACATACGATATTTAGATTACAGAATAAAATCTCTATGCATTAAACAGGGCTCGGATTTTGATAACATAAGTAATTTTTTTAATGTTACATGACAGTTAATGATCATAAGTACATACACTTAGTTTGTGATTCTCTGGCTGTAGAAATTTATATTTTATAAGTTATTTGGAATTTTAGGTCATATTTTCTTGATTTTCGCCCTTTAAAAGTCATTTTTAGGCATTCTTGAGCCATTTTAAGGAATTCATGTGGATGGAGTATATATTTTTATTACAATCGATATTTTATAAACTCATAATACTTTCATCGTGCAGTTGTCGGAATGAAAAAATAATGTTGTCAATGAACTTTGTACAAAATACCTGGTGAAATTGCAACTTGGCTGGAGAAGGTTGCGTTGGGAGGGGGTAGCTATTATTTATCAGGCACATATTTGTAAATCATTATTAGGCCTTTATTTAGTAGAATGAAAGAGTTTCGTTATTTAACACTTCATTACATGGATAATTTTTAGTTTAAATTTGTAAAGCACGTGTTTTGATTTAGTCGTGTTCATTTATTACAAATCTTTGTTCATATTTTAAGTGAATTATTTTTTTAACTTGACGTTATTTTTAGGATTCTTAGATATTTTAAAGGTCATTTTTTGATTATTTTTAGGTCATAAAAATCCGGGCCTAGCTCATCAACATGAATAGTGGTGATAAAATAGTGAATGTACTGTAGGTGCACACCATTATATAGACTCATAGTATGTTCAGTGAACCGTGAGAATGGTCAATGTCAAACATGAGCATTCCATTAACATAGGCAGTAATTTCATTGTATCTAAGATGGACTAGGCTTCTTTTTTTTAAATCTACCGTAACAAAAGTTTTTTCCTGTGCACACTAAGGCAGAGCAAAAGAAAAATCAAAATTATTTTCCACTAGCGCGGAAAAGTTGTGGAATGGTTTCAGACACATACGTACAACATTTCACATTAATCAATAAATATCTTCCGGTTTCACTTTGGGTTCAAAATATTCAAAATTAACCGAAAATATTGTAAATTTTCACATTTCAGTGACTGTTTTAATCTCAGATTCTTTCTTCCCACTAGAGCGAAAAAGTCGAAAGAATATATAAGAAACCCAAGTGCAAAATTTTAGAGTAATCAATAAATATTTTCCGATTTCACTTTGAAGTCTAAATATGTGAAATTAGGCAAAATATGGAAAGCTTAGGGGTCGAAGTTTAGCAAGAAATGAAAAACTTTTGCTTAAACATTTATTTTAGGAAGCATTAAACATGTATTCTACCAAAACTAAATATTCGTAAATAATAATTATGAGCATTAAACAATAAATCTTATTACTCACGCAATACACAAACTTTGTAAAAAGAAGTGTGTTTCGAGTTCCAGAATAATTCACTTGTTTCCATATTTTTACCTCTATACTGGTTTTTGGTTTCAAACGATGGCATGACATGCCTTGACTCTAGTCTGAATATGATGTAGCCATCACACTTGGTCTCTCCGATGACTGCAATGGAAGCTTCTGTTGTCAGTTTTACTCCTCTTTCAACACATTGAGTGTGGCTCGGGAAATTTGTGTTTCCCAATGCTGACACTGGACATTCGCCAGACTTTATCAGTTGCACTATGTCTTCGTTCGACAAGTTAGTGGTGATCGGAGGTTCTGTTAGTTGGTAATTCTGCCAGTCTATGAGATCCCCTTAAGATTTAGCATTAAAGTTAAGTTCAGGAATTTTGTAGACACAAACTCCTGATCCCGTTTCTTTTCTTGCTTTCAAAATCCTGCGGAGGTCAAGTTCTCGCACATTCTGGTCTGGGTCAGCAATCATTTCAAGGATTATTGTTTCAGGATGACCCTTTATTTCGATGACGCGATCCACAACTAGCTTCATATTATCTGTAAGATAGCGTGAAGCTTGAATTGTTTTCCAAAGATTTCGTGGTCCATCAGTACAATTGGGATTCGATTTGATTCTGAACCACGCAGGTGAGTAAACCTTCATGATAAACTCAGCCAAAGCTTGTAATTCATTGAAGGGATCCTGTGTACCAATATAAACACGCAAGATTCGATTATCAGTTGTCAACCAGTGGACATGGGTAAGATTTCCAGGAATTTTGTGAGACAAATTATCAGGACACACACCTTTTGTCATTGCAGTGCAGATATCTCGCAAGTATCTCTGGTCTGTGCTCAGATGAGTTTTGTCTGCAGAAGGAATTGCGGTCTTAATTTTCTTAAAGTCCACAATAGGTAAAAGTTCACAATTCTGAAGCTGTTTTCCGATTAGACCACAATACGTTTTAGGACCAGTTGTATCGCCATCCAAGTGCTCCATTAGATGCCTGAGCAGTAGCTCTTTACCATGAAGCTGGCACACGAACCAATGTAAGGATTTCTTACAAAATAACTTCGTTCGACAAGTTAGTGGTGATCGGAGGTTCTGTTAGTTGGTAATTCTGCCAGTCTATGAGATCCCCTTAAGATTTAGCATTAAAGTTAAGTTCAGGAATTTTGTAGACACAAACTCCTGATCCCGTTTCTTTTCTTGCTTTCAAAATCCTGCGGAGGTCAAGTTCTCGCACATTCTGGTCTGGGTCAGCAATCATTTCAAGGATTATTGTTTCAGGATGACCCTTTATTTCGATGACGCGATCCACAACTAGCTTCATATTATCTGTAAGATAGCGTGAAGCTTGAATTGTTTTCCAAAGATTTCGTGGTCCATCAGTACAATTGGGATTCGATTTGATTCTGAACCACGCAGGTGAGTAAACCTTCATGATAAACTCAGCCAAAGCTTGTAATTCATTGAAGGGATCCTGTGTACCAATATAAACACGCAAGATTCGATTATCAGTTGTCAACCAGTGGACATGGGTAAGATTTCCAGGAATTTTGTGAGACAAATTATCAGGACACACACCTTTTGTCATTGCAGTGCAGATATCTCGCAAGTATCTCTGGTCTGTGCTCAGATGAGTTTTGTCTGCAGAAGGAATTGCGGTCTTAATTTTCTTAAAGTCCACAATAGGTAAAAGTTCACAATTCTGAAGCTGTTTTCCGATTAGACCACAATACGTTTTAGGACCAGTTGTATCGCCATCCAAGTGCTCCATTAGATGCCTGAGCAGTAGCTCTTTACCATGAAGCTGGCACACGAACCAATGTAAGGATTTCTTACAAAATACTTCTATACGGCGGAAAACACCACCCTTATTTCCCGTGTTTACTGGGGTCCCATCACCTCCTAATGTTAACAGTGTTAAAATCGATATGACGTTCTTCCCAAAATGTCGTTATACTTTCAGTAATGTCTTTAGCAGAAGAGTTTATTGGTGACACGTGCCCTACATATTTGCAGCCAGGTTCTTCTATTAGTTTCACGTGTTCTTCAAGCACTCTTTACTGATGCAGCGTCCCCTCAATGTTCCTCTGAGTTAAAGTTTGATCTTTTTGGCCATCAAAATACAGTTCTTTCGAGTTAATGGTGCCAAATAAATTAAAACCTTGGACTTGGCGTTCCATGCGCTATTTCTTTATTTCCCTTCTTAACTTATGCCTGTCTATAACATTGGGCATGTTGTCATGTGTCACAACTCCTAAGTCTTCAAGAAGTGCCCTTGCTACTGTTGCCGCAGCTCTGTCAGACATTTCCACCCTGTCACACGCGCTAGCGAGGCCTGAAAGGCGGGTTGTTCATGATATACTTTCACGACTTACTTTAGATTGCGATGAGGTTGAAGGGTTATCAGTAATCTCCCGACACTGTTGCTCATCAACAAGATCAGATGAATGAGATAACTTCAAATCTTCACATGAAACAGCTGAGGCTGCGTTTTCACTTTTATTCCATTTTTTGAACCTTTCCTGATCCTTTTTAAACCTGTACTTCGTTTCCTAAGTTTCTGTGTTGTCGCCATATTCATATCGCCAGAGAATGGGTTAATACGCAAAATTTGAACCGGAAGATATTTATTGATTACTCTAATATTGTTGCACTCATGTTTCCTATAGGCTATGTTGTTCCAACTTTTCCACGCTAGCGGGAAGAACAAATCTGAAATTAAAAAAAGTCACTGAAATATGAAAATTTACATCAATTTCGGCTGATTTCGCATATTTAGAACCCAAAGTAGAACCGGAAGATATTTATTGATTACTCTAAAATTTTGCACTTGTGTTTTTTATATATTCTTCCAACTTTTCCGTAGTAGCGGGAAGAAAAAGTCTGAGATTAAAAAAGTCACGGAAATGTAAAAATTTACATTATTTTCGGCTATTTCTCATATTTAAAACCCAAAGTGGAACCGGAAGATATTTATTCATTAATCTAAAATTTTGTACGTATGATTCTGAAACCATTCCACAACTTTTCCGTGTTAACTGGAAAATAATTTCGAAAGAAAAAAAAATATTCTCCGCCCTAGTGCAGACATTGATATACAAGTCAATCTGTTTCATTTAAGCAACCGAATAGTTGCTTAGCTCAGCCAGTAGCACATCAACCGAGTTAAGGATCCCGGGCTCAATTCCCAACTTATATTTGGTGAAATGTGGGTTTCGACCTTTCACAGTAATACAATTATAACAGACACAAAATTGATTCCCTAGGTGTTCATTTAAGTTAGTTTATAAGTCGTTTGCTGATACAATCATGCGATTCATATAGTGTTTGTTAACTACCTCAAACCCGCTTCGGTGACCGTATGGTCTAAGGCGCTACTCTCGCAGTAGACTAAACTGCCGATGACAAAGATGTCGAGTTTAGAATCTCGGTCTGGTATATTGAGGGTGATTTTTCCACTTTCCCTCCATGCAAATGTGTGTACACTTTCTCTAAAATATATGCCCTTCCTAGTTCCTAAAATCATTAACGTAATTAGTACATAAGCCTGTAGGTTGAACGGGTAGTAAGATGCAGTGCTATATAAAACTACCTAAAATAATCAAATTAAAAAAGTTGTTTGAATAAAGCCACCAGTACTTGCCTAATTCACCTTGGTGGTTACATGAGTCATTACGTTCTCACCCGCATCGGTAGGCACATGGTCTAAGGCAACTGTGAGGCACAAAGGTGTTTCCGGTGAGGCCCTGCATGGTCACATCTTTGAATAAATGGTTCACTTTGTCAAACTTGGTGAAGTTTTGATTATTTTCAAAAGATGAATAACCTGCGTTGTGAAACTAAGCAATAAAAACTAGTATGCCATTTGCATCTCTGTACAAAAGTGGTTTCTTATTAATGATGGGAATCAAACCTAGGTTCAAAAATTGACTTGAAGTTTAAAATTACCTTCCGCGTCTCTGAAAAAATAGAATCTAACCTTAAACATATCTGTGATAGTAAACAAGCTTATCCTTCTTAATGAAATGTAAGCTTTTTAGATTTTCAAATTACGAGTATATTCTAAGTAGTATAATATTTTTCTCAAATAGTAATCATATAATAATAGAGTTTAAATGCCTATGAGCAATTTTAAATAGTAATTCAGATATTATAGTGTACATTAGGACAATTATACGAACGGGAAACGCATAGTATTGCTCGATAAATGAGTTGTTAACATCTTACTGGTTGTCAAGAAATGTAAAACTCAGAATAAATAAAACAATAGTTTTACCATTTATTCGTTATGATTCGTTAGGGTGGTCGAAAACCAAGTACTTAGGAAGATATGAAGAAGGGATGAAAATAATAGAGGAGGTTACATATTGATGAGTTACTCATCACCGGATTGGGGTAATAAAATCTTGCAGGTCACGGTGGGCAGGACGTGCAGCGCAGATGGAAGCTAGAGCCGCGTTCTAGGTATTGACTGGCAAACCCAGTGGGGAGCCTACAAGTGGGAAAACCTAGATGCATTTGGCCGTGTAACATTCGAATGGACCTGAAAGAGACACGATGTGATGAGATGGACTGGATAGAGTTCGCTCTAGATAGGGATATGTGGCGTACTTTTGTAAGTGTGGCAATAAACTTTAGAGTTACCAATGATATAGAGTAAGTAATACTATAAGATTAATATTTTTGTAGTATTTTATAGAGTTTTTCTAATAGCTCACAGATTTTTCTAAATATATGTCAGAAAATATAGCAATTAATGTACAAATTGCATTCATTAACTTTGTTTCAGTTTTAGAATGAAAGCATTTTTGAATAAATACGGTATATTATGTTAATGAGAGTTGACAACTAGACCTATTCTAGATTTTCAAGTGAGGCGTGAATGCAAAATATTTGCAATACCATGGTCTAAGGCACCATTCCTGCAATAAACTGAATTTCCGGTGGCGGGAAGTTCAGGGTTCGAATCTCGGGTGGGTATTCTTGGGGTGTTTTTTCCTTAATTCTTCACCATTCTTCTTCCACGCAAATGCGGGTGTATTTCTTATAAATACTACTCTACTCATTCCTAACCCATTAGTGAAAATAGATGGACAGTTTAAATGGGTTATAAAAGGCGGTGCATACTTTATTAGCCCCGCGTCTTACTACCCATTCGGGTTATATGCCTAGATAACAATTTACACTAATGGTTTTTAGGTATGAGGAAGGTTGGATTTAGATTAAGTGTACCCGAATTTCCGTGGAGAATGGGAAACTATCTAAGAAAAACTACCCTCAATACATCCAACCGTGATCGAACCACGATCTCACCGTCATCGGCACTCTAGTCTATTGCGAGTGTATCGCCTGACACCATGCGGTCACCGAAGTGGGTCCCTACATTACAAGACAATAAATTACCAAAGTAAATCTCTGCTGGATCTTATCTATTCCACCTTATCGCACGGGACTTTCTGATGAAACATAAAGGAAAAAGTTTGATTCTCGAAACAAAATAAAATGTCCATAACAATATAATCTAGCGCTTATTATCATACACAACTTGAAGAAAAGATTTCACCAGAATTGATGATTTATTGATAGTTTCTCCGTTTGTGAACAATGTCAAGTTAATCTTTGGGAAATATGGACATGTCTGTTTTATAGCTTCTTTTAACAACTTAAGTACTACTTAAGCAATATATTTAGATTTCTTAGTATTTATAATATCTATACAGACATAACGAGACTTTAATATTTACTAATGGACGTAGACAAAATGTATGCTATTTTAGTTTAGACAGAGAAACTGAGGTTTTAATCCCGATCAAGTTTTTTTCTTGGGTGGTTTTTCACTATCTCTCCACGCCAATGCGAGTATACTAAAGGTAGGATTCCATCGGTGCAACTCGTGCCTCACGAGTATGACCGCAGACGTAGGGTGGCGAGACGCAGACGCGGGATACAATTTTCCTAGATTCGTCTCTTGGTCGCCAGTCGTGGGTAATTTTATATTCAGTACAGATCGTTCCTCAGTTATAAGAGTTTTTCAATTGTTTTTTATTTAATGTTCCATGTTATTTTATTATTTTTAAATATTGTGGATACAAAATACTAACTTGATCTACATACTATTCCTGAGATCTCTTTCCATTTTATTCCAAGTACACTGGGGAAAAAATGCCAAAAATTGAAAGGTACTTTACCACATCTTCAATTAAATTTTCGTCCTCTTCTATGGATAAGTCTTGGACCATTTTAAAAACCAGCCCAAACAAACACAAAACAAAATACAACTTTACTAAAACACACGTTTTCTAGGTGGACGCAGACGCAATGTAGAGCGTCGGACGCGCACGCTAGTCGCCAGTCGCAGTCCAACAAACTTTGGAAACCAGTCCGGTCGCTGGTCGCAGACACGAGACGCGCCGAGGTAGTCCTACCTCTACTCTAGTACTTTCCACATCTCTACCTCCTTAGTGTAAGTAAATATGTGGATATCCCGGATGGATAGTAAGATATGATGCAGAAAAAAGGTGCCTGTCATCGTCAAAGTTTAACGTTGCCAAGGACGGATTTTATGTTTGACCTTGGTGACCTGGTGGTCTAGGGGTAAGGTATCAGACTTCTATGCTGGCGGCCGGGGTTCAATCCTCGGTCCCGGCATAGATTTATTTGATTACCAAACTCTTCCTTCACCTCTGACAAGACTTCTTGTGAATGTGGGGAATGCCAGGCCTCACCGTGGTTCGGATTCCACGTTAAACTGTAGGTCCTCCATTTCATCTCACAATCACCCTACCATTACACATTAGCGTAAGTGCGTATAACCCGAACGGGTAGTAAGACGCGGTGCTAATAATAATATGTTTGACCTTAACATTTTAAGAAGCTGTTGGTATCATTCCCATCAATGGCAAAGAATGTTAGTATTACCGTGATAAGAGTAGACTAAGTTAATGCCCCTGAGATTTTGAGCTCGGTCTTAGTGTGGTCTCAGCCACCTCTTGGCTTACACAAGAGAGATGTTTCCGTGATTAATTCGTTACAGAAACTTGTACTAAAATTATAATGCTGCAATCATCAAAAATATTTTAAGCATCGCGTCTTATTAACGTTCAAGATATCACTCATATCCAGGCCAACATTATAGGGGTAGGATTGAGGAGGGTACGATTTAGAGGAAGTGTACCCGCATTTGAGTAAAGAGAGAGTGGAGAACAGTTTATGAAACCCACCCTCAGTACGCCCAACTGTGATTATAACCCTAATATACCCGTCACTTGCAGTTCAGTCTATAGAGAGAGTGATGCCTTGGACCATGAGGCCACCGAAGCGAATTATTATTAAATAACCAGCGAAGTAGCTAATAAAAAATTTAAGACGAACATTCACATAGTTATTGTTTTCATCCTGGTTTTATGAATAGTCAATGTAAATAAAAAAATTAAATTCAGTTTAGGAAGTGATTTGTGTTTGTATGGGAATATTTTATGAATTAGGAATATATCAATAAAATACATATAATCAAAACCAGTTTAAACAAACTTTTGTTTTAAAACAAAGCTATTTAGTTTTTTAATTGTTTTTGTTTTTTCTAAATCAAAGAAATCGCTATTTAATTTGTTATGTAAGGTTTAGTTTATGATAAGCACTGATTGATCAGGGCCAGATTTATGGTTAGCCACAAGATACCCGGATGTAATAACTTGCATTGTGCACCAACAACTTTGGGGGTACACAGGGTTGAAAAAAAAGACAGGTTATTTAAATAAACAGTTGGGTTATATTGTGTTTAATGTTGTTTTTTGTTTTATTGGGTTTTTAGTTCTTATTTGGTTTTGTGGTTTAATTAAAGATATTAGCCTATGTATGTTATCTGATCAAACTAATAATTCAAATATATTAATTATTTTGGATCCATAAAAACATATTTTTAATTTAATATAGTTTGGCAAGTATTAACACGATACATAATAAAGGAAAACAATAATGCAACAATGTAATTCTCGGCAACAATACTGTATAAGCTAGCAGGTTGAAAAAAAGACGGTTTGTGTAGAAGGAATAGAAAGAGGGGACAGGGGAGACCATGCAAGCCAGCTGCAGAATTGATTTGTTGCTTTCTTTACTTAAAGATATAAGGTAAGAATTTTGTTATCTCATTTGCTTTTTTGATAAAGTATTATTTCTAGGGCCTAGCATAAATACAGTGACGGTACCTTAAAATGATATGATCTCAAGTGAGTTGCTAGTTGAACATACTATTTTGTTCAACCAATTGAAACATATTCTATAGCTTAGACTATTGTATAAAATCTGTAATTTTAAAGAATGTGCATAACACCATAATACAAATCAATGTATTAATATTATTATCTATTTTTTAAACAAAAATGTTTTCAACAGAATGACTGACAATTTTCAAAAATTAAAGGATTGATTTGTATACAAAATATAATAAGTGTTTTATTTTGTTTTTAAGTGTTTTTTTAATAAAACCCAGATGGTTTTTTGGGCTGGGTAAAATTGTATCAACCCTGGGGGTACATAGTGGAAGAAGAATTATCCTTTGGGATACGCGAACATAAAAGGTTGTATAGTAGATAATTTGAGCACCGAAACGAGTTCTTATAAACTACTAACTTCCCGGGCTGCTCGTATATTTAGACATTAAAAGGATTGGTATTAAAAAAAGGTAAAATTTAGGGGACGCATAGCTACATTTGCATGGAGGAATAGTGGAAAACATATTTTGAAACACCCCTTCACTATGTCCAGCCGAGATTCGAACCCTGTCAAATCACTTACTCACCGGTGCGTGTTAAAGAATTAACTGAAAGGAGACCGACAACTTAGCTCATTAGGTAAACATCCAACCAACTGGACTAAGGGTCCCGGGTTCGATTTATGGCATGCTCTAAGAAATGTATAATTGATGAAATGAGGGCTTCCTCTCCCACAGTGATAAATTAACGACCGGGGGATGGGTGTTGTGTCTGTTCTAGATTTGCATGAGTTTCTAAATCGTGTGTTGATTTAATCAGTCGGTTCAGACAGTGAACGTAAGTACCCCCTAAGAATAAAAAATTAAAAGTGCTCCATCGTTGTGCAAGTGGTTGAGAAAGGCTGTCATCAGGGACGTATTGGGGCCATTACAACAGGTATCTATTACTCTTTCACTCCAGCCAACTACACTGGAACACACGCATGCACTGATTATATTTATGTTTCTATGAAATATAAATATACTAAAAATTAATTTTGAAACTTTTAATCGATGGTAGTTTCAGCCATTTAATAACCTATATTTTCAGCCACTTCGGTGGCCGTATGGTCTAAGGCGCTACTCTAGCTATAGACTGGCTACCGATGAAAGGGGTATGGAGGGGGCGGTTTGGTCCCGGTCGGGTACAATGAAGGTGGTTTATCCTAAATGGTTTTCACTCTCTCCACGCAAATTCGGGTGCACTTCCTATAATTCAAATTTCCTCATTCCTAGCACATTAGATATTTCAGTACATAGCTGTACAACCCAGACGAGTAGTAAGACAAGCTACTAAGAAAAAATGTATATACATATTTTAACAAACAAAAAATTGCTTCTTAAATTTTCGTAATGTATATATACATAGGCCTATACATATTTTAGACTCCGTTTGTACAGAAAGGCTAAATCTTGAGTCCTTTTTAATCAACCTTAGTCTTATAGCTCCATAAATATGCTTAAAAAGTTGTTTAAAGTGAGCTAATGTTCTTTTTTAAAACATTTTTCTCTATTAATAAAAATAAAATATAATTAGGGTTGTTATCAAGGGAAATGAGCTTTTTTGCAATATTTCGACTTTATTTTGTTTGATGTGAGCCATATTTTGAAATAACGCATCGTAGAATTAAATATTGCGTTAGAGCTTGACGTCTGCGTGGCAATTTATCGTTTACCGAGGCTGCCCTCTTAAGATAATATTTATTTCACTTCTTAGAATGTTCTTGCATTTTTTTAAATACACGGAAATTATAAATAAATCCTCCGAATCTTTAAATTCTCGAATCCTCAAGGATAAGATTTGAGGTGAAATTTTTCTTTTTTTCTTTTATACTACTTATCCATGGTTTAGGCCAACATAATTATGGGACAAACTTAACAGCCAGATCCCAGACCATTAATTTACCACTTAACTGAACGTATTAATGTTATAATGGATGCCATAGAATCAAAAAATGATAACATTTATCCTATTTTCATACCAACTTCAGAATGGTATGAAGATTACTTATTATTTTTACTGTTTTTTTCTAAAACTCAAATTTGGGATTTGGAATTCGTACAGTAGGTAAGATGAAGATTCGGAATCCTAAAAAACTGATACGATTCATCTTTATTGGATATAATATTAAGTATATTATTTTACAATCAACAAATTCATAGCGACCAAATGAATAAAGTACTAAAAATCTTAATACTATTTGTTAAGTATAAGACTGGTATTATATTTAATTTAATTAGCCAAATGACTGTTCTGGTGATTAGCTGGCAACTAATAGTCGTTTCAAACACATTAACCTAATAGTAATTAGCATCAGCCAAAAAAATGTTTAAAATCGGTTCTTGATTTGTTGTGTAAATGTAACTACATTGTTTCAACTTAAATATCACGATCAAAACATTACTAATCTAAATAAAAGCTACCCTTTCACCGATAGTCACGTGGACTAAAAGTCAAGCTCATCGTGTCTGGTTTGCCAGGGACAGAGATGTCATAGTTCGAATCTCAATTGGGCGTACAAATAGTGTATTTTCTTAAGTGGTTCCCCAATCCTTCTCTACCCAAATATCGGTACATTTAGTTTAAATTCTACTGCCCTCATTCGTACGCTATTTGTGCAATTAAATGCCTAGACTGAATCCCGAATGGGTATTAAGAAGTAGAGGGGGGGGGGGGAAATAGATAGTCCATCTACTATAGGAAAGCTAGTAGGTACTCTTGAAAACTTGTAGGTTTGATAGATATACTTAGTGAATGGAGGAAGAAGTTGTTTACCTCGAGTCTCAAATAAGATTGGATCTCGTGTACAATCGTGATTTAGATAGGAAGAAACCTACTTGACTTTTACATAGTAAATAAAGGTTATTAAAACAATGTTCATATGTGTGTACGTAAAGTCATATGATCTACAACTGTCACTTTTCTGATAAATTAATATCTGCCAAATAATACTATTAATATAGTAAAATGCTATCCATGCTGACAACAAAATAATATGTTTGTAAATTGTAAACGATATTTCCTACTAAGTTGTATGTTCTTTGGGCATTTTGTCCATTTTACACTGCGTACAGTCCATTAAAAAGTATCCATGGCGTTAGCCCGCAAGAGAGCTATATCATCCGAGCGGCCGCCATATTCTGGCAATGATAGTGCCAACACTTGCGTATAGAGGGTGTCATGATTGTGTACAGTTCGCGAAAACTTTAAAAAAATAAAAACCTATTTTTTTAGTCAACTTTAGTAGCATTTAACTATATTAATAGTGTTAGCTTATGGACATTGATAATAAAGGGGACAGTTGCAGATCAGATAAATTGACGTATGAATACATGGAAGTATTATTAGCAGTTTTTCTAGATGTCAATTAAGGTTCTTCCTATGAGAATTGGACTGCATACTCCGTTTATCCTGAAAGGTAACAGTCTAACTTCGACGAATTGCACTCTGAGACTAGCATGTAAGATGCACCTACCATAGTGTAACCAAGCAAGTTAAGTTGAAAATGTAGGGAGCGCGAGAAAATACCGAGATTTTTGCAGTTTTTATGGAAAAAATATTGTTTTGATTAAAATGAACCAAATATTGAATCTAAATAAACACATAGTTTAATTTTCTTCACGTGATCATAGCGGCATTATCTGACAAACGTTTTGAATGAAGAGAAAAAGTTTTCATGAATTTTAGGACATCCTTGGCAAATATTCAAGAAATTTTGATATCACCATGTGAAGAATATTAGAATATTCGTTTATATAGAAGCAATATTTGATTTATTTGGACCAAAAATTATTTTGCTATACAAACTGAAAAAAAAAAGTTATTTTCTCGCGTTCCTTATATACTCGCCTTAAGCTTTCTATGAAAATATTTTGGCAGGAAGAACCATTTATAAAATAATAAGTTTTTTCCGTGGTCAACATGATTACATTTTACCAAATTATTAATGTTACTATAAAGGTATTGATAATTTTGACAATGTAATAGCTGTAGTTAAAATGAATTGACGTTTAAATACGTGAAAGTGGATCAAAAAACTTTTCTAGCTGCCAGATAAGATTCTTCCTATGAAACATGGATTTTACCTTTTAAGGTAAACAAAGAAACGTCTTCTAAACTCCCTTACGAAGATGTAAAACGTGTGTACTCAGAAGACAGGATGACATACTTTGTAACACGTAGCTCTTTGTTGTTGTTTTGTTGTTGTTGTAAATTACGTTATTCGCATCTAAATAAACTAATGGGTAGGGATGAAGAAGGTATAATTTTATAGGAAGTAAGCCCTCGTTTGCATAATATGATCTCAATCAAACTCTTATGAATGGTAGAATTTATGTTCAATTATTTTGTATTAATCTATGTTTTTTATTATTTACAAGAATCAACGCGTTATAAATTACACCAGAACTGATTTTTTTAGAACCGCGTCTTACTACGCAGTCGGGTTATGCGCTAATGTACTAATTACATTAATGGATTAGGGACTAGGAAGGTTTAATTTAGAGGAAATGCACCCACAGTTGCGTGGAGGGAGAGTGGAAAACCCTTTAGGAAAAACCATCGACAGTGTATCTGACCGGGATTAAACCCTGATCTCATCTTCGGAAATCTATTCCAACATGAGATTAGCGCGTTAGATCACGCAGCCACCAAAGTGGGTGACACCATAATTCAAATTGCCTACAGGTGGTAATGAATATAAAAAATAAACTAAATACGCCACTAATCTCAGCTTATTGTATCTGCAATCTCATTTCCTAAGTTACAAGCCGTGGTTGAGTGCATGACGTAAACCGGCGTTACTTGAGGTTTTTCCAAACGAAGTTGCTCTGACTAACTTTGATAAAGTGGAGATGAGGCCACAGGTTGCATGACACGGCGCGCGAGGTTAGAAAGAAACAAGCCAGCCTTGACAACCTACAAGTAGTTGAAGCAATAAGATAAATACACCAACAGACATGCAGGCTAGTAACAAGCGACTCTTCCATCTTCAAAATAAAACAACAAAGTCTCCTATTTGGGTCGAGTGGTGCGCTAGATGTGAAATGTGTGCAACTGCAACATCAAGAGGATTAATTGTGGATTTAGAACACCTCTTAACATCACTATAAACGTTTCGATGGAAGAATGATCTAAGGTGGGGATGTAGGGGACGCGAGAAAAGACAAGTCTTTTTTAGAAGTTTTTAAAGCAAAACATTTTTAGGCCAAAATAAATAAACTATATCTTTAGTACAAACACAAAGTTTAATTTTCTTCACATGGTGATATGTATCAACAATTATTGATGAATATGTGTCACGAGACGAGCATAGCGGCAGTTAAGATGAACTTTTTAAATGAAGGGGAAAAAAGGTTTTCATTAAATTCCAGGCCCCCCTTGACCCCCTGACGATATTCAAGAGCTTTTGATATCACTATGTGAAGTAAATTAAACTCGATGTTATTAGTGAAGAAATGCTTGATTTTTTTTTATTAAAAAAGTTTTGATACAAAAAGTGCAAAAATATTAATATTTTTAGCGTCTCCTTACCCCAACCGTAATGTGTCACTTTCGAAATATACTGGACTGCCTATGAAGGGGAGATCGGGGTTCGAATCCCAGTCGAGTGTGTTGAGGGTGTTTTTACTAAATGGTTTTCCACCATCCCACCACGCAAATACGGGTACACTTGCTCTAAATTCAACCTTCATCCCTAACACATTGGCGTAGTAAATATGAGCGTATAAAGTGAACGGTTAGTAAGACGCGGTGATAAAATAAAAGTATTACTACTTTTGTTAGGGCTTGTTGACCTTGGGGGTATTGGCGTAAAGTGCTCGACTCCGGACTCGAAGGGGTCGACGGGTTTATCTTGCGCGGTAGAGATCCGTAGCACAACCTCCTTCAGAGGGCAAGTAAATCTGACGGTCCCATGTCGATTGTGGCATTTAAAAGAGCCCTGGAAGGTTTGTGAAAATACCTTTACCGGCAAAACTGGTAGCCCTTTTCATTCTCGCTCATAGAAATGTTCATGTGCTGATATAATCAGTAGGTTCAAAAAGTGCACGTTAAATACAACAAATGAATTAACTGAAAAAAATCTTAGGAGTTGGCCCATTCGACCTGTACTTTTTCAACCTGTACCAGCACGCGAATTAAGAATACCCACATTGGTGGCAATGCCGAAGCCAGCCAATAATTTCAGGGGGGCTAGGAAAAATTATAAATATTAAACACCTCTAGAAGCTCTCTGAAGTGCTTTTTATGGTAACATAGCCCCCTAATTTGTACTTATACCTTAAATTTGATATTGCTTGAACAGTAAATAAAGCCATACATATTTTGTTAATAAAAATTCGGGTGGGGGATATAAGGGGGGGGGGGGTTGAACCCCTAAAACAGCCCCTGACTATGGCCTTGATTGGTGGGCTGACTAACAAGCTCGTCTAATCTTGTTTGCCGGTGACGGGGAGGCCGGAATTTGAATCGTGACCGGGTGTACTGAGGATAGTTTAAACTAATAGGTTTCCCACCCTTACTAAACGAATTGGAGGATGCGTTTCCTCATTGTAAAAGGATACTTTGTCTTGGTTTCCTTTAAGTTCTACCTTCCAATACCTTATTTATTGTAAATAAATGCAGATCGCCCGCACGGATCAAAGCGTTCGTAAAAGCACTATTATTATTATGACCGAATTCGAAACCTCTTAAAGATCCAAGCTCTCTACTCGCGTGGACATTATTGTGACGTCCTTTTTGTTTTTAGTATTTTAAATAGCGTAATTTCTTGTAAATTTGCCCTTGATCACGTAGGTAATTTTGTCCCTTCTCGGGCCTCTCGCAATCCTAATTTTTTTTTTCTCAATAACTATTACAATATGAGCCCTATGGGTCGTTGTATACACGGTATTAACTCCAGATTTGTTTAACTCGACTTTTATCCCAAAATAAAATCATAACTCAGAGAGCTATTTAAGGAACTCCCTTACAAATAATTTACTCTGTAAAGGCTCTGCCTCGAATACTTTATTTACATTTTTCTGTTTTATTATTTGCTTATTGTTGTAAACCGCTTTTTAAATAATTATCCTTTGACTACTCTCATGTTTGTTATTTATTATTTTGGCATTTATCATTAGTATATCCTATTTTTTGTAATTTTTCATCAGTATGTATCTTTATTTAGTTACTATTACTTTTTAATGGGGTTATTATACGTGCCTTTATAGTATTTGGGTACTTTTCAGTGCTGACCTGTCATAGGTCTCGTGACTGTTGGCCACCACTATAATTAAGGAAATTGAAATTATTATCATTATTATGACTATTATTATTATTAGTAGTAGTAGTAGTAGTACTCGTGTCGGGATTAGAAGCCCATCCGTACAAGACAAGGGTTAAGAGTTTGGTTGAGTTTGTCAAAAAATAATTTTGAGATTATAGACTTACTTACCTTGTAAAAATATAAATACAAAATAAGTTCATTTATCGGATAATCGATGCTATTTGGAAGTAATAAATTTATGATGTCAATTTAGACACCAACTGTCCTTTGGGATGGATCTGAAAGGAACTTAAATAGTAAACCAGTCAAATCCATTATTTAAATATTAGCCTTTATTGCATTTATGGCATCTTGTATGAAAAAAAATTAATAACATTAAATTGTTGTCAGTAATAAAATATTACGTTTTATCCTACAAGGTTTAACTTTGTTTGCATAAAATTGAATACAAAGGTTTTTATACTATTCTCAAAATCCTTCAGCGCATCGCGGAAACGAGCTCTACTACTACGGAGCGACCAAGGTATGTCGCCAGATACTAGTAAATTAGAGTTCCGCACACCGGAACTACGATAATGATACGCTACTATGGAACTATTTTAACACCACGTATTGCTACCCGTTTTGTTTATACGATTCACTAATCGTTTTAGGGATTAAGAAGGCTATATTTAGAGGAAGTAGACCCGCATTTGTGTGGAGAGAGTGAGATAGAGTGGAAAACTTAAGAAAAATCACCCTCAGTGCACCGGACTGAGATTCGAGCCTCGATCTCCCCGTCATCGGTAGTCTTGTCTACTGTGAAGGTCTTAGAACACGCGGCTACCGAAGCGGGCTACTACGAAACTACCCTGATGAATATTAGGTCACCACCTCCTAGCAAACACTGGAGAGATTACATCTATATGATCCTC
Source organism: Timema californicum (assembly GCA_902141385.1). Taxonomy (NCBI): domain Eukaryota; kingdom Metazoa; phylum Arthropoda; class Insecta; order Phasmatodea; family Timematidae; genus Timema; species Timema californicum. The sequence goes on from CABFOW010004206.1 coordinate 32,001, forward strand.
ATCTTATCTTGCCTGACCTTGAGACTTGCTGGACTGGACATTCTGAGTTTCTGACAGATTATATTGAAATTATTTAGTAAAATTAGAGATTAGTTCGCCGTCTAATTATGTGAATGAACAGGTGATTAATTAGGTGTATTTGGTAAGTTTACGTAATTATATAATTTTCTTTAATTTTAATGAAATCCAAAAGTGTTTATGTATTATAAAAGGTTGTATTATATGCTGCAAAACGGTTATGTATTTAATATTTTAGCTATCATGTTCTTTAATAATAGAAATATAATTTATTAAAATTATACGAGCATTGATAAACCAACAAATCATTAATCAAATAACATTTATCTTATAATTGTTTTACAAACGTTTATAAGTGCTGTTTCTATTTATTTAGCCACTCTAGCTTATGTTTAATTCTTATTAATAATAATTGTATAGACCTATATTCAGTGACGGCTCGTGTATAGGCACTGCGGAACTGCAGCACCCCCTATTTCCCCTTGATCGATAACATTTAATATAATGAGTCCTTTTTTCTTTAATTCTTTATTTATTTTTGTAGTACAATATATATTCCTTAAGCTTAATGCCAGTACTTCAGTAGCCAGCCTCCATTTTATGAAAAAGATACTAAAATCTTCGTATGGAACTGTGCGCTTCACAGTGCCAGCGATGTGGTGTTTGACTGCTGTGCGCATTCGCATATAGTATGGGGGGTGGGGAGGAAGGCGAGACTGCCAGCTAGAGAGAGCACCGTTGCTCTCGCAGTGCCGGCTCTGGCGTAATGGTGGAAGGAAGTGTTTTTTTTTACTTGGCGTGTGCTGGGCTTAAAAACCGTATACCATATTCTTGAGTATGATAAAGTGTAGAAGAGTGTAGAATTAGATTATTATTCTGCTTCCAGCTATTCTATTTGATTCATTTTTTTTTCGGTTCTTTCATTTAACAGAAAACTTTAACTATGGCCTTTCATCCCTAAGAAATAAGTTCTGTGACCGTAAGTGAACTTCAACAGCTTAAGTTTTCATAGCTATCTCTCCATGAGAAAGTTACAGTTAAGAAAAGATATCATTCAACACCTGATATTCAATAGATAGATTGTAGCGTGTCAATCAGGTTGATTGATCACCTACAACGGAAAAAAACTAACTATTTATCTATTTTCGTGTAATTGGGTGCCACGTTGGGGCTATATGGAGATATTAAAAGATANAGATAGATAGATCAATCTTGAACCGTAACAATTTAAGTTAGTAAGTAAAAAAGTTTGTTTGTTTTTGTTAAGATTTTATCAAATTCCTGAATAAATTTTCTTTTTATACATGTTTTTTTTCCTTTTACACAATTTTAAAACAAAGGTTAAAAAATATCTGGAGCAACACCCCCACTAATTATAGCTACGAGCCGCCACTGCCTATATTACAATTATTGTAATATTATCTCTATAAAATTATTATTTTATTAGTTTAAATCGATATTACTTTGTAAGAATTTGATTCGTTTAATTCATCAAACACCCACGATGATTTGAACAAAGATGTATAACCCAAACGGGTAGTAAGGCGCGGTGCTAAAATAAAATAACTGAACAAATCTGATATTTTACTTGAGGCTGTCTTTATTTTCTTTACAAAGTATTCACGAGATGGTAAAATAATTACTTGACTCACTTCCAAAGAGGTGACTGGTTTATCGGCGACCGACATACCCAGTAAACAAACCGGCAGTGTCGATAACACGTAGTGGTTGCACCGTTGTGACGGTCCCGTTAAAAACCATGTGCCAAGCGGTTCTAAAGTGGAATTGAAAGCAAAGCGAGTTAAGGTCAATATGTTTATATTTTTTCTAACAACTAACATTTTTTGTCAAAATAAATAAAACATTTCTCCCAAGGCCGTAGCCAGACAATAATTTCAGGATTGGTTCTGTGGGTACATCCCCCAATTGCTGGAAGTTAGAAAAAATTCTAAATAATAAACAGTTCTAGAAGCTCTCTGAAGTGTTTTTTTATTCATGGTATATTAACCCCCTAGCTGCCGAAAGCTCGGAAGTTTTCTATATATTAAACACTTTTTGAAGTTCTGTGAAGTGTTTTTTTATGGTAAAATAACCTCCAAAATGCCGAAGGCTAGGAAATTTTTTAAAATATTTAACACCTCTAGAAGCTCTCTGAAGTGCTTTTTATGGTAACGCATCCCTCTAATTTGTATTCGTATCTTAACTTTGATATTGTTTGAATCATAAATAAAGCCATATATTTTTTGTTCGTAAATTTCGCGGGGGGTTTGAACACACACCCCCCCCCCCAAAAAAAAACTTGCTATGGCCTTGATTGCTCCAGTATGTAGGTCAGGGGTCAGCAACAGGTCAATCGCGATCGACCGGTCGATCTCGCAGCAATTTTCAGTCGACCATGTAAAACTACATAGTCAGGTGATTCCATTATGGCACAGCTTATAATATAGGATCATAGTGTAATTCGTTAAGGTAGGACTGCCACCTTTCAAGATAAGCAGAGTGTACATTTTATTTAATTTACGTATTTTATATAAAGGCAAAGAAATAAGTATTGGAAGAAATATTGAATTTAAGGAATAAACACAAGATGTATCGAAAAAATAGATTTAAAAGTAGAGTGTAAAAACGAAGGGTAATCGCGGGACCTTTGATAAATGTAATTGTCGATCGGAGCCCAAAAAATTGACAACCCCTGATTTAGGTACATTTAATTTAATTTTATAAACATACCTATAGTTCTTGAATATTTGTCGTGGATATCGCAGAATTTAACTAGAACATTTTATTATCTAAAAAGTGTTTTATCAAATTCTGCTATGCTCGTGACATGTACTCAAAAACTGTTGAAATTATTATACGAAACAAATTTCACTGATTGTATCTATTTGAACAATACTTTAGGCACTATTTATTTTCACATTAAAAAATAATAATCTATAGGGTGGGGCTGAAACAATTAGACGATCTCTGCTGAGGAAAGTGATGGACAACGTGCTGAGGTTTGCCTAACGTCCGGTGGAGCTCACCTGAGTGACATTCATTTAGAAAAATGAAAAAGTGTATTATGTGGTTTGCTTTTATTTAGCTTGTGAATTTTTACTCTTCAATTAAAGTGTTAATTTTCAAATTACTAATATTGTAATTGTTTCGGTCCCACCCTGTACAAGCTTCAAAAACACTGATATTAACTCACGTTCCTTTCCTTCTATCTTAAAGGAGCGTCACACTATCATCGCTCCAATTTGCAGAGGACCTTAGGTTGAATTCATACCAGTGGCGGTTCCTGCATAGGCACTGCGGAACTGCAGCACTCCCTATTTCCACTTGACATTATCGATAACATTTAATATAACGAGTCCTTTTTTCTTTAATTCTTTATTTTTTTAGTGCAATATATATTCCTTAAGCTTAATTTCAGTACTTCACAGTAGCCATCCCCCAGTTTATGGAAAAGATACAAAAATATTTGTATGGAACTGTGCGGTACACAGTGCCAGTGAAGTGGTGTTTGACTGCTGTGAGCATGCGCACATAGCAGGAGGGTGGGAAGGAAGGCGGGACTGCCAGGTAGATCGTCACCCGAGAATGCAAGTGTTCTATCTCCAAAATGGTTAAATTTGAGATATTTGGTGTTTACGTTTATTTAGAATGCATATGATCCACCTGTGGTGAAATTGAGACTATTAAATAATCACTAAAGAAGATACAAACTCGAGTTGTCTTCTAGTAACATTGGTTTTATACACAAGGTCAAACTTCAATGCTCTTTTACACAAAAGTGAAAAATTGGACATAGAACACTTGCATTCTCGGGTGACGAGATATAGCACTGTTGCTCTCGCAGTGCCAGCTCTGGCGCGGTGGTGGAAGGAAGTTTTTTTTTTTTGCTCAGCGTGTGTTGCGCTTAAAAACCGTGTACCATATTCTTGAATGTAATAAAGTGTAGAAGAGTGTGGAGTTATATTATTATTCTACTTCCAGCTATTCTATCTTATTCATTTTTTTTTTCAGTTCTTTTATTTAACAGAAAGACTAAATAAATGTGCTTGCAGTACTTTCAATGGAGAAAAACTTCCTCAATTGTCATTCAGAGATTAAGGAAAAAATTATTGAACTTTTTGCGAAAATTAAAACAAGAAGAATGGATTTCATTTTTAAATGAATAGATCAAGCTTGAACTGTAACAATTTAAGTTAAAGTAAGTAAAAAAGTTTGTGTTTTTATAAATATTTTATCAATTTCTTGAATAAATTGTGAGGCTCGCTTTGGTTCTACATGTTCACGTTATACTCGTATCCTGCGGAACAGTTTTTAATTATATTAATGTGCATATCAGTCAACTCCATATTAACTGGTTCCGTGGTGTAGTGGTCAGTGCACCTAGTTACGAGCCTAGGGGTCCCGGGTTCAATTCCCGGGTGGCACCTTTGGTATTCTTCCCTTTGGGAGAATAAACCCAACGGTCACCAGGATTCGGTTAGTTAGTTAAGTTAAGACCCACCCCAGATCCCCAACTCTATAATAACCATCATAACATCATCTCATTGCGGGGACATCTAGACAACCTCCTATGGTGCACTCTGGGCAACGCTCTGTACCACCAGAGCGGCTAATAGTTTACACACAAGGCGACCGAACCCGGACATCAAAGTATCTCCCGTTCAAATGTGCCATGTGTGATTAAAAAAAAAATACTAAGATTTATAGCCCCTATAACACGTTCCATACCCTCGTGTAATTTACTTCATTTAGAACAAAGGGGAGTATGTTACGTATGTTGCAGAAGTGGGATGGACATAGGACGATGGACCCATCCAACGTGGCACATACCAACACTTCCGCACACCCATCCAGTTTGATGTATTTGAATGTATCTGTCCCATTTCTACGCGTCACATGCAGCGTTTTAAACATTAATCTAAATAGTTTATTTGGACATGAATGGTTACCACAATAATTGGTGTTCAACCCAATGGCTAATGGTTTTTATTTCTAGCTCTGTGTCTTACTACCCGTTCGTGTTGTACGCACTTACGCTAATGTGTAATGGTAGGGTGATTGTGAGATGAAATGGAGGACCTACAAGTTTAACGTGGGATCCGAAACACCGTGGAGGCCTGGCATTCCACACATTCACAAGTTGTGATTAATACACGTCTTATCAGAGGTGAAGGAAAGGTTTAGCAATCAGATAAACCTGTGCTGGGACCAAGGATTGAACCCCGGACTCCAAGCACAGTAGTCCAACACCTTACCCCTAGACAGCCAGGTCACCCTGTTCATAACTAAACGTGACACAAATAAAAAATTAGGTGGGTTGTTAAAAAATGTCGCTGTATAAGACTATATTTTCAACCGCGTGCTGATGAAAGAAACCTTTGTTGGAAAGCCTACAATATTACTACAATAACGACCATGTTACCCTAGGAAATGGCCAGCAACCCTATAGCACGCGTTCCCACTGTGGCAAGCCAGAAGATTTTTTTTGACCCTCAGCATTCACTGTGGCCCAAATATTTTCCCCCCGACTCTATGACTTCAATAAAAACTACAAAATAAAATGATTAATTTTAATTTTTGCAAACTAAATTAGGTGCCTCATTATTGTCACAAGTTAATTATTTTATATATTGTGAAGTATCTACTAATTATAGATATCATACTGTTTATTTAAAAACAACTTATTATTCTTGCAGAAACAATTTTTCATAAATAGGTTTACTCAAACCTTATAATTTGTTGTGTTCTCTATTTATATCTGTAAAAAATCTAGTAGGCCTTCGTAACTTAATAATATGTTATCATAAAATAATACTTATAGTTAATGTTGCTGATAAAAAACTTTATTATTCCATTTATAACAACAAATGTCTATGGGCACGTGAAAGAATTTATCAGAATATATCGAAAATTATTAACAGTTTGAGCACGCACTCTCCAAAAGAGTCACCACCCCTATCCTATAAGTATATAGGGGGCCTAGATAGTACACGACGCTGATTGTCTAGAGCTGGTCACGTGACTATGCCTATCGCTCTCTGATTGGCTGTTGGCTTTCCCTCCTCCCCCGCCCTCCCCTCTTTCCAGTGTTTCAAACTTGTTGTTTCCTACCCAAACTTATTTGTTCCTGTATCATTGGTTTTTTTATGTGTGCGCATTGTTGTTTTTTTGTGTGTGCTCCATTAGTTATTAATGTGTGCTCATTGGTTTCTTTATGTTTGCACATTGGTTTTTTATGTGTGCCCATTGGTTTTGCTTTACCCCTGCCCCATTTCCAGTGTTTGTAGGGTGCTGGTTTATTATTGTCCAAACTCGTTGGTTCCTGCCGCGTTATTTATTGGTGTGCAATCTCGGGCGTTGGGCGATCCTCCCGCGACATCGCTATTGAGGCACGAACCTCTCCCGACAACCGCTTAGCGTATAATGTAAGCATTGAGCAGCCGGCAGTTGTTCACAGTCGTAAGACCCCCTTTCGTTTCCTCCCCTCCCCCCATCAGTCCTCCTCATGTTTAATACCCATCGGGAAGTGGAAACTCTTATGTCACATCGACATGGAGGATTGAACCCTTACGGAGAGTCGTTAACCCTAAATGTTGAAAGCGGGTAGTAATGAGTCTAATGATCTGCCCCACCCCTTGACTTAAAAGCGTCACAGGAAAGTACTCTTGACACATCGGGTCGTAGCCCTTTGAAGACCGTAGCTCAGATGTGGTTTCTAAAACTCATTCAGTTGCCAAATTTTCGCAAATTAGCCCTATGTATTCAAATTGTCGTGTTACAGTCCTCATTCGCCATGTGCGGTAACATGGATTTGAATTTTGATATCTTTGCTCGAATGATGTTGGTCTAAAGAGCAAGAATAATGAAGTTATTGGTTGTTAATCGATTGACAGGGATGTACTAGCATTTACGCAGGGTTGAAATGTGAAAAGATGTCTAACTACCGAGATGTAAATTAAAACATTTAGGTAGTTTCAAATAACCAAAGCTATTATTTATTTTTTTAGTGAGGATTACTCCAAATTGACACATGGGCACGAGAATCAAACCCGGGACCTTTGGCTTAGTACGGCAATGCTCTAACCACTGAGCTATCCAGGAATCGCCCAGTACCCAGGGTCATTCTTCGCTCATATTTTAAGGTGGAGTCTATAATGCTTATGCCTTAATTGTCAATATTCAAATAAAATTCATCTTTTTTTTTGTTGAGATTGTTGAATGATACAATTACAACCAAAATTATACCTTATGTAATAGCCAAATAATGCAAATAATAGCTTTTTGTGTATAATTAAATGTCACGATGTGAGGGAGTGAGAGAATCCAGGCCATAGCTACCCATCTCAAATGTATGATAGAACGGTCATACTTCAGGGATTTGAACCCCCTACATCGGTCCCGGGCAGAGTTTTTATGGTAGTGTGTGACCAGGCGAAACGTGTATCAGCATTTGCTCGGGTTTGAAATGGCAAATTGTATTTAAAAAAGTAATTAGCGTTTGTTGACCTATCAACCCTGGTAGATATTTGAGCCCCCTAAATCTTTACGATACAGGACGAGATGTGTACCCACATTTGCGTGGTTGTAAAAAATAAACACGGCCACAGATGGTCCGTCTCCAATGTATGTTAGAACGGTCATACTGTTTTAGTAATTAAAGAGTGGAAAACTTACCTATTAGACTATCTATTGCGTCCAATAGTTTACCCTGGCAGAAATTGTATTCCTCGTCAGAAATAGATGAGCCTGACATTTAGACGGCGTGCCTACTGGGGATTCTAAGCTGGGTATCTTTCGGTGGAGTAGTAGGGATTTGAATCCCTTATATCGGTCATTGAAAAGAGTTTTTACGGTTGTATGTGACCAGGCAAATGTGTACTAGCATTTGCTTGGGTTTGAAATGGGTAATTGTATTTATAAAAGTAATTAGCATTTTTCAACCTATCAACCCTAGTAGGGATTTGAACCCCCTACCCCTTTACGTCACAGGGTGAGATGTGAACCTAAATTTGCGTGGTTAATAAAACATGATTGCAGAGGGTGGATAGCGGTCCTTCACGGTATATAGGGCCACATAGCCACCAGTGGGTTAACATGGTCTACATTCACCGGACACGTGAATATGACTGCTGTGTAGTGGTAAATTCATGCCATTTTACATGAATCGGGCAATCACCTATGAGAAAACAATAGTATTGACCAATAAGAAGCCTACACACGTTGAAGCGCACCACGTTGAAGCGACTATAAATAGATCTTGAAATCAAACTATATTTTGGCGAAATAATATATAGCTACATAAATTCAAAAGTAATATCAAGGCCGAGGAAGATATAAAATGTACCTGCACTTGTGTGAAGGCCGAACGGCTAACCAGAAGCGATACAGTTGACCTGTATTCAAACCCCCTACCTCCCTGCTAATAGCCGCGAAGTTAAGTTTATCGTTATTTAGAACCTAGTCTTACTATCCGTTATCGTTATACGCTTAAGTACAAATTACGCTAATGGATTAGGAATTGGGATGGTCGAATCCACATTTGCGTGGAGGGAGAGTGGAAAACACCCCTAGTTTACCTGACCAAGATTTGAACCTTGAACTCCCCCAGCCCCCACCCCCCTCCATCCTCGACCGTCTGGCTCTACACGAAACAAGCGCGTTAGCCAACTACACCACCTAGGTAAATTATTTTAGAAACAACCGTTTTGTTCCTTGAGCCACTTATAACAACAAAAAGAAATTTTATTTTACATATAATTTAATGTTACAATCTATATTTTGCTGATTATATAACTCTTACATTCTTTCATAAGTAATATTGAATACAGTTATGAGGAACTTAATTTTTTTTTAATATGATTTAATGTTTGCAACTATATTTTGACGAAATAATATATAGCTTTTACATAAATTCAGCATTTAAACAACAATAACAAATTATTTTTAAAACCATTTAATGATCGAAACTATATTTTGTTGACATAATAAATAACATTTACACAAAACAAATTAGTCACTTAAACCTCAAGCTCAAATCAGAAGAAGTGTATCCATATTTACACGGAGGAAGGATGGAAATTCTATTAGAAAAACCTCCCTAAATACGCTTGGCGCTGATGAAGGAAGCTATAATATGTATTTTAAATTGAATACTATGACGCAGATTTGTTTAGCTTACCCTGGAAAGTTATTAAAACTTATAATGTCCGTTTATAATACGCACAGAGCCTCCTAGCGTTCTAAATGTCTAATATTTATCAAAAGAAAGAAGTAAGGCTGAATAAATTATATTTATTAAGGGAATGTATCTCAATTCTCCAGAGTCGGAAGTGGAAAACAATTTATGAAAATTTGCCCAAAAATAACTTGCTGTGGGATCAAACTATTATCAAAACCTGTGTGAACTGGCACAAATATTATTTATAAATCCCACGAACGCGACACGTTTTAGAACCGCGTCTTACTAACCGTTCTGGTTATACGCTTAAGTACTAATTACGCTAGTGAATTAGGAATTATAAATTTTGAGCCCACATTTGCTTAAAGGGAGAGTGAAAAACTACCTCCAGTTCACCTGAGCGAGATTTGAACCTTGATCTCCCCCGTCCTTGACGGTCTAACTCAACACGAATCGAGTGTGCCTGTATGTTATTTAACAAACTTTTCCTAGTAAACAAAAAAATATTTGTTTCTAAGCGTATTATAAATGTATTCATCAACTACCAGGGTTATTAAAAGCCTTATATTACAGTAGTTTACAATAGTTTAAAATAGCATTAGCATTAGAATTAAAAAGTCATAAAAAATATGCGTGGAGTCACAGGTGAAACATATATATACCATAAAGAGGAGGGAATTTCAGTGGGGTGGAGGTAAGTTGCTACCATTCATCTGTAAAGAGGTTATAAATATATTAATCCTCTCTGATTCTTTATTAAACGGGTTACTTGAACAATAATTTACATTTGATGCCCAAGATCAATCGGTAGTGAGTCTTCTTACGGAAACAAATGTCTTAGGTTCGATTGTCAGAGGTTGAAACCAGGGAGTTTATCACGTTTGAATTATATTTTTTCGCCACACCAAGTGGTGAACTAGTGATCTTTGGGATGGTTTCCAGACCGTGGATTTCATATCAGTGCCTCTAGGTATTCTTACTATAGCTTACTCTAGAGTAATTAATTGCGAGCCACAGGTCTAAGACATCACTCTCGCAATATACTAAACTGCAGGGGTTCGAATCCTGGTCCACTGGCTGCCACCCTCTTTCCCACCAGGATTCGATGAACCTGACATTTAGACGGCGTGCCCATTTGCACTGGAGGTAAAATCGGGAAAGTCTAACAAGAACTTCAGCAACTGTGGGATTCCTAAGAGTACGTCAGCACGTTCACCCTGCTTGAGGTCATTTGACCGTGCACTTAAAGTATTTGAGAAACATTCTTATTTAGTTGTACAAGTGGTAGAGATTTGATCTTAAAGAAAGGGAAACTCTATTAGTCTGCTATATGGGTGGACAGTTATTAAGTATTGTAAATTTGAAAAGACTCTTAGCGTTCATGGCAATTACATTAATTGTTACTCTCAACCCTCCTTTTCATTGCTTATCTATGATCGAACAAGTTCATGTCTGACCAAGCCATGAAACCATTGAAAAAAGACACAACCAAAAGGTATAACTTGTAGTTATATTAAATAGGCAGACCATGAGTTAGCTTCCACGTCACTGGTTTCTATGTTCTTTGGCTTACAATGTATATTAAATCATGTCGAGGGATTAAAATCCTCATCACAACCCCCTCCTCCAAGGCGTGAGTATTACATACAAAAAAAATACGTCCTCAAGGATGCTGTCTACTTCTGACGTAATGGCAAGTCAAGATAAGGCTCACAGTGTAAATTTATTTTGATTTTAAAGATATAAATGCTGAAAAAGTCATCCGCATACACGTATGTCATAGAGTTTTATTTTTCAACCCCCGCCCCCCACTGTCAGGATTAGCAGTATATTTGGTAGGGCGGAGGAAGATATAAAATGTACCTGCGCTTGTGTGAAGGCAGAACGGGTAGCCAGAAACGATACGGTCGACCTGGATTCAATTCCCCTACCTCCCTGCTAATAGTCGCGAAGTGAAGCTTATCGATATTTAAGACTACGTTAGTGTTATACGCTTAAGTACAAATTGCGCTAATGGAATAGGAATTGGGAAGATTCAATCCGCATTTGAGTGGAGGGAAAGTGGAAAACCGCTACCAGTTCACCCGACAGATTCGCACATCGATCTCGCCACGTCCTCGGCAGTCAAACTCAGCAGGAAACAAGTGCGTTAGCCAAATACGCCCTTGAGGTAACTTATTTTAGAAACAACCATTTTATTCCTTAAGCCACTTATAACAACAAAAAGGGAATGCCAGGTCTCCACCGTGGTTCGGATTCCACGTTAAACTGTAGGTGCTCCATTTCATCTCACAATCACCCTAACATTGCACATTAGCGTAAGTGCGTATAACCCGAACGGGTAGTAAGACGTGGTGCTAATAATAATAATAATAATAATAATAATAATAATAATAAAAAGAAGTTTTATTTTACATATAATTTAATGTTATCATCTATATTTTGCCGATTATATAACTCTTACATTAATTCATAAGTAGTATTGAATACAATTATGAAGAACTTGAATTTATTTTAAATATCATTTAATGTTCGCTAATATATATATATATTGATGAAATATTATGTAACTTTTACATAAATTCATAAGTAATATAAAAACAATTATGAATAGCTCGAATTTATTTTAAATATAATTTAATGTTCGAAATTATATTTGTTTGTATATTTGTTTCAAAATATTGTAATCTAAAACTTCTCTTTCTGGGATAAAAATATTATTGTCTCAAACACTCTTGGACCAAAAACTTGTTGTTTCAAACTTATTTATCAAGGTCAAAAGAGTGTACAACATCACACACATTTAAAATCCCACCCCAATTCCCAAATAGTAAGAAAGAAAAGAATAACTTGGGTACGTTGTGTGTGAATCCACTTACATTTTTAAAATAGTTGCTCTTAATTATCATGAAAAGATCTCCAAATAGAGTCTAAAGGCATTTAATATTCAGAGATTTTCTTATATTTCAACGCATAACATAAATCTCATTGACTACAACCTTGATCGTATGCCCACCCTAAAGTAAATTGTTGATCACTCCACTGCATTATTGTAAGATAAGAAGAGTATATGATGGCTATTAAGACGTAGCCTTGACTGAGTTTCTGATGGCTTTTAAAGCAGCTGACGATGTCCCTCTTTCCGCATCGCTAGGAAAGCCGACAAAGGTGACAATTTTATCTGGTCCTATTCACAGAAGAAAAGGATCTCAAGGTTTGAATCCCAGCCGTGTGTAATTTTACCAATATGGCTTATTCCCAAGATAGTTTCCCAATCTCCATCCACTAAAAAATAGTATACATTGCTTTTAAATTCAGCCTTCATTCGCATTGCCCCTATTAGTGTATATTTCTTAGAATGTATTACGTTACTCTAGGTCAGGGATGTCAAACTTACGATCTGACCCATGATGTTATGCAGCCCTCGGACCTTTTGGTAAACCAATATATAATGCTGCCTGATTCATCTGATTTAAACATGGTGGAAATACAACATTTGTAGTTATGACATTTATAAACCGCTTATTATTTCAAGAAATCTAGCAAGTGAGGTTGGTGTACCTAATATGTTTTATTTTTTACTCACCCGGGATGGATTCACAAAATTGGTTAAAGTTGCACACCAAATAATGTGTACAGTTTGACATCGCATGGGCGTGTGGCCAGTTTGTGCTATCTCATTAAAAGGAACGAACACCCGATAATTAATGGCTTACGCATACGCATGTGACATCATTTGTGAAAGACTTAAAGTTTTATATAACCTTTAGTTTATTTTTTGGTGACCTGGTGGTCTAGGGGTAAGGTGTCAGACTTCTATGCTGGCGGCCGGGGTTCAATCCTCGGTCCCGGCAAAGATTTATCTGATTACCAAACCCTTCCTTCACCTCTGACAAGACATCTTGTGAATGTGAGGAATGCCAGGTCTCCACCGTGGTTCGGATTCCACGTTAAACTGTAGGTCCTTCATTTCATCTCACAATCACCCTACCATTACACATTAGCGTAAGTGCGTATAACCCGAACGGGTAGTAAGACGCGGTGCTAATAATAATAATAATAATAATAATAATAATAGTTTATTTTTTATAATTATAGGGATTTAAAAATTGAGTTTTTCTCTCGAGGTGGGAGTATAGAGGATGCAAGAAAAGGTCAGTCAGTGTTTTTACAGTTTCTATATAAACACTTTTATTTTGCTCAAAAGAAATTAAATATTGCTCCAGTACAAACATAGTTTAATTTTCTTCCCATGATTCCTCAACAGTTCTGGAATATCTCTCAAGGATGTCCTGGGATTTAATGACAGACTTTTATCTTCATTTAAAAAGTTTGTCATCAAAAGCCGCCATGGTCATGACAGATATTCAACAACTGTTAATTTCACCATGCGAAGAAAATTAAACTCTGTCTTTTTAATGGAGAAATATTTTATTAAATCTGTCAAAAAATAAATAAAATAGTTTTTCTATTAAAAAAAAGCCAAAACACTTCTAGTATTTTATTTATTTATAATTAATAAATAAATACTCCCATCTTAAAATAGTGACAGTAGTAATTTTTCTGAAATTGTGCCCCTTTGTATTTTAAATATTCAGAGTGGCTTTTTTGATTAAACGAGTTTGAATAGCCTGATTTATATCAATAAGCTTGCATGTAGAGCCATAAGAGACTTCCAACATCCTCCATCTAAATAACCTTAACCCAGGACATACACACCAACCAGCCCCCCCCCCCTCCCCGCCCTCATTAATTTATCCACTGCTGTAAAGGGAAACTCCAATTTTTCTAATGATAAATTTTCCGGCCATGCCTAAAATCGCGCCTAGGACCCATATCCGCAAGCAGACACACTACCGACTGAGTTAAGGTATCTTGGACGGGTAGAAACACACGAAACATATTCAAGAAATATATCTTACTTAGTTTCTTATCAAATCAAACTACTTTATCATCTCTGCCGACAAGACGTGTCTTGGCATGACTTAGTGATATTTCGCCATATCTCGACTATTCATTATCAACAGTTTGTTCCAATGTTCATAATGTGCTTGTTGGAGCAAAAAGGTGCTTAGTCAAAGGAGCAGGTACTTTAGATACGCGAATCCTAGGTCTCATAACAAACAACAAATTAGTACAACAACATTTTATAATCTAGTGATTATTTGTTTATTATTAAGATTAGGAGGTTGGAATTAGGCCATTGAGCTACTCTTATTTATTTTTGCGCCGCGTCTTAATATCCTTCCGGGTTATTCGCATTAATTACAATAATGGGGTAGGGATGAGGAAGGTTAAATTGTAGCTATATTTACATGAAGTGAGAGTAGGAGACCATTTAGAGAACATCCTAAGTGTATTCAATCAGGATTCGACCTTCGACCTTCCCTTCAGCGGCAGTCCAGTATATTGCAAATTTTGCGTCTTGGAATATGTGATCATAAATGCTGGATTTTAAGCGATCCTCATTTAATTAATGGGACAGGAATAAGGAAGGTAGATTGTATAGGAAATGTAGCATCATTTACGTGGAAGGAGGGTGAGTAATAATTTAGAGAAATAAGAAAACCTCAGCACAACCTGCCGAGATTTTAGTCCTGACGTCCCCCTCCCCGGCAAACCCGACCAGACGAGATTGACTCCTTTGTACAAATACCCCTGATGCTTGTAATTATTATTTTCAAGGCCAGTTTCATGGAGGTCAAGACAATTATCGACATGTTATCTTCTTACGTCGCCTGCTGACGATCTCATAGCGCACAATTTCACAATGTGTGCAGTGCACCATCACACTCGTCACGTTGTGATACGAGTACAATGTCATTTGCTAAACTGTAAGTCGGTCATGGCAGATGTAGCGCGTGTTTCAAGCGGGGCATTTGAACCTCTCTCTCGAAACGAAGAATGGCTTAAAAAATATCCAAATATTTATAAATATACTTAGTTATGTACAGATCTAGGTGTTTAATATTTAAACTTGGTTTTGTAGCCATATTATAAATTAGATTTTAATCAGCAAATTAACAAACCCTACATACATTATAAATTGTACACGTGTAAGAAAAGGCATTGGGTTTTTAACTCCACCAAATAAATACAATATTACCATATGTATTATTATTATTATTATTATTAATAATACAGTATTATTAATTACAACTATAATAGAGGGCATTGAAGATGTGTCAAATATACTGTAATGTATCTATAGGTTATATTTTAAGATCAGGTTTATGACTTGATATTCAAAAGTGCTACTGTTATACACCGTAAAAGTGCCCTTAAAATCCCAGTCCGTAAAACAATACAAGAATAATAGCTTCGGTACACTAGGCCTATATTATGTCACCTAGTAAATTTCTAGGTGCACCACATTTTGGTAATACTAGAGTTTTAAAAATTTGTGGCATTGTCTGAGTTCCCAGCTTGAGCTGGGCTTATTGAAAGACATTACGAGGTGTGAAGTTGTTTATGAAAGAAGAAGAATACTGAATTAAATAAAGCATGCCGCCCACCCCTTCCTCCCACATCGGTGGGCATGGAAACCAAACGCCAAACCTCGTCTAGTCTGGTATAATGCCGACGGGAACGTCAGGGTTAGAATTCCGGCCGCTTGTAGTGAGTTTTTTTTTTCTTCTCATATTAAGAGAAAGTATTGTAAACGTAAAAAATCTAGACACGAGATTAAAATGAATCTTTACGTTTAATGTGTGTCTGAACCCAAAAAGTGAATTTTACCATTCTGTCTGTCCCCAGGTCTGTTTGTCTATCTGTCCCTGGCCACACATCTGAAATGGTTTGAGGGATGTTGTTCAATCTTGATATTCAGATATTATATAGCTATGGCCTAACTCAGGATTTTTATTTTTATTCTTACTTAAATAAAGGGTACAGTAGTTGTTTGTTCATGATCATTCAATTTTTTCCTAAAAAGGTTCTATTTTGATTAAAATGGATATTAGGAAGTGTTTAATCCCCCAAATAACACTAGTCTATATTTGATTTTTTTCGGTATAAGTTTGTTTAAGAATAGTTTACTTAATGGTTTTTAAAAATAAATTAAAAATATGTTTAAAATGGCCCTAAATATTTGTTTTAAAATGCATATCAATTGTTTGACATAAAAAAAATAAGAATGTAGGCTACTGATGAGCATTTTTTTTAAATTTGAAATATTTTAAAAATAGCTCTGATTTGGTTTAAAATGGGTAGGTGGTAATTTTTTACAATATGGGTATAGTACATAGGCCTAGTTATGTATATAATTTATATAGTAATATATTATATATATGTGTGTGTGTGTGTTTTTTTTTCTTAAACCGTATGTTATGATACCGCAGTTTAATGATGACTAATTTTTGAAATTTGTAAAACGAGATCCTATGATTTGTTCAAAAGAGGTATTTAGTCTATTTTAAATGATAAATAATAATGTGTTTTTTTCTAAAATTAATTAATTTAAAGTGTATCTATTAGAAATTTAGAAAATTTGAAATTATTTGAAAATGACTTTGGAGATTTAGTTCAAAATGACTATCTGGAAATTGTTTTTCATGATAAATAAGAATATGTTTTATATTTACAAATTAAAAAGGGCTTGACAGTATTTTACAAATAATTGGTTTTTGAAATTTTGAAATTTGTTAAAATAATGTTAACAATATTGATTATTAAGATGATGTATTTGGTTTTCAGAGGAAAATTTACTCAAGGGTAATTTACTGATTTTTTTTTACATCCAAGCTTAGTAATACAAAATATGAGGAAGTTTGTGCGATATTGTCGCGCCATTTTTTTATTTAATTTTTATTCTCCTCATCCTTAGACTATACCCTGGTTTTGGTTGGAAGAACAGTAGAGAAAATTCAAACATATTCCTTTGAGGTCAACATTGCTAACATGTCTCTATATTATTTATGATATTTTATTGATGTTGATAATATCCATAAAACGTGACATCTGCAGATAACATGATTTGATGTGTGAATTTATTAAAATTGTTTTAGGAACTTTAGTAAATAACTTCTACTGTTCTTCCTACCAAAATCATACTTATACTTTAGTGTAAATATGTGGATAGTCCGGGGATAGGAGGGGGGCCGGTAATGAGACACGGAAATAGAAAAAAGCACGTACGGTAGATAGTCAGAAAGATAGGTACGGGTGTTAGTAGGCCTAAAAAATGTTATTTTCATACCTAGCACAAATTAATTGGTATATATTTTTAGAAATAGGTCCATATTTTACGATTACATTTTAAATAGTACAATATATTAGTTTTTACGTTCTTTAATAACGTTTTTTCTAGCCCCGCGTCTCCTGTTCAGATTATACGCATGTATATATCATGATTTTGGTTGGAAGAAAAGTAGAGAAAATCAAAACATATTTCTTTGCGCCCAACATTGATAGTATTTTACTATATTATTTGTGTTATTTGATAGGCATTGGTAACATCAATCAAAAGTAACGTATGCAGATGACATGACTTTATGTATGAATATATTAACATTGTTTTAGTAACTTTAGTAACTAGCTTCTACTGTTCTTCCTACCAAAATCCTACTATATAATTTCGCAATAGTTATAGATGAGGAAGGTTGAATTTAGATGAGGTGTACCTTGATTTGCATGGATGGAGAGTGGAAAACAATTTTATAAAAACTACTCACAGTACACTCAAACCTGACACGATCCCCGATCTCCCTGTCATTGGCAGTCTAGTCTAACAAGAGAGTTACACCTTAGCCCTTAGACCAAGCGGCTACCGAAGCAGGCCTAAAAATGTTCAAGGAATTTATTGCCATGAAACCATTAAATTTAAACCTATATTAAGTTATCCTCATGTCCTTGTTACCATCAGTATTGACGGAGAGGTTGTTATGTTAACGCACATTGCATTTGTGTGTTTTTATTAATAAGTTCAACATGGGGTAGGGATGAGGATAGCTGCTTGGAAAAATTGCAGCCGCATTAGCAATGGAGAGTATGTGGAACCCACAGTGAATAGTAGCGTGTAAACCCCCCCTCGCCCCCATTGTATCCATTCGAAATTCGTATTCGGCTAGCCCGTCATTGGCAATTGCAATCCTCGCTCCTTAGACCACGTGACCACCAGTGTAGACCACTGGGATTGGTTGATGGCAAGGTATGGGTAAGATAAGATAGTTCCCACCTGTTGTATTGAGGTTGGTTTTTAAAAATCGTGGTTTTAACGGCCGGTTGCTCGCTCTACCTCCGCGATAATGCGACTAAGCTACCTTCCTCATACCTGCTTCAGTGGCCGAATGGTCTAAGACGTCCCTCTCGAGTTAGACTGGTATATTAATGACGTGGAGAGCAGGGTTCAAATTCTGGTCGGGTCTACTGAGGTTGGATTTTCCTAAAAAGTTTCTCACTATCTGTCTACGCAAATGCCTCTAAACTGCTTCCTTCCTCGTCCCTATATCACTAGAACAATTATCATATGTTCATATAGCATGGACAGATAGTAAGCGCAGGTCAAAGATATCAGCGATGTTCACGTACAGGTCACGCATGCGCAGAAAATATACAAGTGGTTTTACGTTACTATATTGAACAGTGAACTGACTTGTCTTTCAAACAAAAATGGAACTTTTTTTTTGCCTTGATAAAATAGTTTGAAAGAAGTTATTTTAGTTAAATGTGTTTCATAGTAATTACGGTCACTATTTATTTAATATGCTGGAGTAATTTCAAAATTGACATTTAGACTAACTTTTATTTTTTACCCACACAAACAAGTTTCTGGAGTGATTCCATGTTGGCTGGTAACATGTCAAATATTTTATGGTACCGTTAACTAATTTGCTGGCTATTTCATGATAGTTGCCATAATTACATCGTTAGAGCCTATCTATTGAATTAAGTGCAAAATCATTGCCAGTGTATCAGAGGCATTAGAATGAGTTGACAATAGTTCACACAATCCATTACTGTATTAAGGGTCTGAACCATGGGGGCGAAAATAGGAAACTACCTAAAAAAAATTTGTATTTGTTTTAAAAATGTTTTGCTGGAGAGGAAAATAAATTCGAAATTAATATCGAAATGTGAGAAAAACACTCCCAATTTACCGGATTAGAACCAAGCACGCTACAATCTCACCTTGCCGGGAGTATAAAGTGCGATTTATTGTTATTATTATTATTAGCACCGCGTCTTACTACCCGTTCGGGTTATACGCACTTACGCTAATGTGTAATGGTAGGGTGATTGTGAGATGAAATGGAGGACCTACAGTTTTACGTGGAATCCGAACCACGGTGGAGGCCTGGAATTCCTCACATTAACAAGATGTCTTGTCAGAGGTGAAGAAAGGGATTGGTTATCATATAAATCTTTGCCGGGACCGGGGATCGAACCCCGGCCGCCAGCATAGAAGTCTGACACCTTACCCCTAGACCACCAGGTCACCCGATTTATTGTTGATAATCTTCACCTCTGACAAGACATCTTGTGAATGTGGGGAATGCCAGGCCTCCACCGTGGTTCGGATTCCACGTTAAACTGTAGGTCCTCCATTTCATATCACAATCACCCTACCATTACACATTAGCGTAAGTGCGTATAACCCGAATGGGTAGTAAGACGCGGTGCTAATAATAATAATAATAATAATAATAATAATAATTGTTGATAACATTCCAACCTATTTGTCGCAGTGCGCTTTAATGTTTAATAAACAAATTTGTACGTCTTCTTAGAACCGCATCCTACTACCCGTTTGGGTTACACGCTTAAGTACTTATTACACTAACAAGCGAGGCGTTGGTAAGGCTGAATATATAGGAAGTGAGCCCACACTTACGTGGAGGGAGAGTGGAAAACCATCCCCAGTTCACCCGACCAAAATTAGAACCTCGATCTCCCCATCCTAAGCAGTCTAGCTCAACATGAAACCAGCGCATTAGCCAACTACGCCACCGAGGCGGGTAGAAATTGTATGGACAAAAACATGAATGAAAAAATGAAGGTCAGCTATTACATTTTAAAAACCAAGCTCGCTTCAACCTCACCTTGTAAAGAATATCCAATAAAGCTAATAAATGAATTCACAAATTGTTTAGCCAGAGAACTTAATTAATTTAAAACAAAAATAGCTATTGTTGTATAGCTAGATAAAATAAACCTTTGAAACCCCTCTTTTTAAACAAATTGATTAAATTTACTCACAGCAACAATGTTTGTTTATAATCCCAACAATAGAAATAGCTCCCACACACCGTGTAAAATTTACGCACAATAAACTAATCGCACTGAGGTGGCAGGCTTAGTCGCTGCAACTCGTTGCCATGGTTGTCTAGTATCTCACCAACAATGAACTACACGAGACACACTACTCGGGCGCGAACTACTATCAGCGCACTCTGAGCGAAACTAAAGAGAACGACTACCGGATCACCTTCACGCAGACCTACAGAGATCTCCTTTAGGCAGAGAGATACCAAACGATTTGTGTATGCGCATGGATCCTATGAAGAGAAAAAATAGTTCAGAGGTAAGAATGCTATAGATACGGGTTATTCCGCGTGACAGAAGAGAAAGAGGAAAAATATTAAATGAATCTAAAATCTTTCAATTAAAGTTAAATTAATTTATTCGCTAGTCACGCCAAGCTGCAAATAAAAATCCTTGCCCAGTAGCTTTTTAAATTGTTCCTTCACTAATGATTCTTGGGAATCTCCCTTTCTCAAGACAATCGTAAACTCCGTTCGAAACGTTTTGTTTCTAGCTCGAGAAAACATTATGAAGGTTATATTCGTTTATTCAGTAATACGTCCTTGGAAAAAGTTGCAATGCAATTGTGTGAAAGTACACAGCGTTACCATGCACTATATGGACTATTTGAAATCATTGGGATCGTATGCGTGAGAAACAATATGCGTGCTGTTTGTGATGTTTTAAGAGCGGTGAGACAATAATATGATGTTAAGACTGAATGGGTCGGAATTATATTAGAACCAAATGCACGGTATTCCCATAAACGCAAGCTTAACTTTAGACCTACATTGATAAATAAATTTATGGACACTATTTATACACGCCATAGTTACAATAATAGTAATCAGTGACATTAACTGTTGCTTAAGGCTAGCGGATCAGTTAAAATGGCAAATAGTGCTCATCCAATCAAAGTTAAGGGAATAATTAAGTATCGAAAAGCAAAATAGTGATCAGTACCATAATTTACAGTGTATAAAATTACATTATTATAAAAACATCCCCAGTATGAGATAAAACGTTACTCTTACAATTGACTGACCTTTCAATGACAGGGATATCAGGTTTGAATCCCCGTCGGGTGTACTAAGGGTGGTTTTCCCAAAATGGTGCTCCAGTCTCCCTCCACACAAATACACATCATCGTAATTAGTAAGAACGGATATTAATAAGCGCTGCATACTAATCGTGTGATCAACTTACTTTTTACAATTTTAGGTAATATTTTTATTGGATTTGTTTTTATAAATCAAAGACCAGATACGCATCCCTCCCCCCTCCCCCCGGGGAGGGGGGCTAAGCAAGGATTCTGCTCTTCTCCCCTCTTAGCACTAACCATTAAGACCACAAATAATTCTAATAGCACCTTCAAGCATGTTGAGTAAAATTACTATATAGAGCACTAAGTATATGTCTAGTGGATAGGATAAATTTTAAGAATTCATCTTACAGTCTCTTAGCAGGGAATGTAAAAACCAGATAATGCTTTAGCAATAAATCAGATATTAGTGCCATTTTCTGCATTCTTGAGGTGGGGATGTAGGGAACGCGAGAAAAGTCCAGTGTTTTTTGCAGTCTTATAGCGAAACATTTTTTTTGTCTAAATAAATAAAATATTGCTCCAGTGCACACAATGATATCAACAATTGTTGAATATCTATTATGAGTATAGCAGCACTAGATGACAAACTTTTTAAATGATGGGTAAAAATTGTTATTACATTTCGGCACACCCTTTACAGAAATTCAGGAGCATTTGGTACCACCATGGGAAACAAACTAAACTCTATGTTTGTACTGGAGAAATATTTGAGTTATTTTGGCCAAAAAATGTTTTGATATAAAAACTGCAAAAAAAACTGGCCTTTATATGACGTCCCCTGCATCCCCACCTTAACTAGGTCACAGCAATGTTAAGACCAATTTAACAGGTTATTTCTTTTAATATAATTATTTTTCACCATTTAGGAAAAGGCACCATGATACATCCGAGATTCGGGTCCTAGCCCCTTTGTCACTGGCAAACTTTACCAGATGACAGTGTTGCCTTTGTACACCTTCAGGTCGTTTCAATTTGTTGCACAATAGCTAAGAATTGAATTATTATTTTTAACCAAAGATAAATATTTTATTTGGGGATATATACAATCATACATAAACCAGGCTTTCCATGAAAAATATTGTGAGTGAGAGAGAAAGTGTGGGTGTGAGAAAGAGAGTGTGTGAAAAGGAGAGTGTGTGTGAGAAAGATTGTGAGAGAGCTTGTATGTGAGAGTGAGTGAGAGAACGTGAGTGAGAGAACGGGAGTGAAAGAGTAATTATTGGGAGAGAGAATGTGTGTGAGAGAAAGGGCTAGATTGTGTTAAAGAGAGTATGTGTGTGTATTTGAGAGGGAGTAATTGTGTATATATATATATATATATATATATATATGTGTGTGTGTGTGAGTGTGCGTGTGTGTGTGTGTGTGTGTGTGTGTGAAAGAGAGAGAGAAAAGATAGGCGGGGTAAACAAAACAGTACTTTGAAATATTAGCCACTCAAAATCAAGTGGAAGCATAATTGAACTTATTTTTATTAAAATATTAAGATTATAAATAATAAACAACAAAACTTGTACCTAAATCATAAGATAGATGGGATACATAAAATATTACTTTGAAATATTATCAACATCCGTTCAAAATTAAGTGATAGCTAGGAAACATAACTGAACTTAGTGGTATTGGGATACTATTTAAAAAAATGAAAACCAAAACGCATAATTAAACAATTAAAATAGTTTACTAAAGACATTTAAAAATATCATTTTATCAATTCTTGAAATTCTAATAGTCTACATACCAAAACATATTTAAACGTAATTGTGACGTTTTTAATGTATAAATAAAACACGAAACGTAAGAAAATATTTTCACGAAAATTACTTGTATTTAACCTTTAAATTTTCGAACTACAGTCAATATTGTCGATTTAAATGCAAATTAATGATAATATTCCTATAACTATAAATGTTTCCCCAGTCTAGGAAAATAATTCCTTCAATCAGAGAATGTAGGTAAAAGATGTGTTGAAACCAGATATTATAGTGGCCATTTTGTGATAGGAGGTAAATATTCGAAAATAAAGAAGAAGTAAAAGTATAATTGCGAACAAAATTATATATTTATAGCCTACTATCATTGGTTTGCTTGGTATAGTATAACATGCATTTTTGGCATAATATTTATACTTTTTTAACCTTACAAATTATGAAGGCCGGTCTAAGGCGTGTGTGACGTGTACAACCGCATACACAAACAATTCACGGGGTGGGGGAGGGGGTGCCAAAATAAACCAAAAATAAATATTTTGTTTTTATCTGGGAAATTATAAGAATAATTAAAGAAAGTAATTTATAGGAAAAATGCTTATTTCATAAATTAATATTTACATCCATGCCAAACAGAGTACTTTTTTATTTCAAATTAGTGCATTAGAATACATTACCAAAGTAAGTACCTTTGGAAGGTTGTTTGGTGCGACGTACTGTACCCCTGTCATCTACATTGGTGACGGGACTATACTAGTTGCCGAGTCGAGACTGTACGATCCATGAGTTAGGTTCAGGCCTAACCTTTCGTGGGCGGCGGAGGAATGCGGGGTAGGTGTAATGCTAGTTTTGATTCTCAATCAGTCACCTAACCTCCATGCGAGTGATTGATTGACAATCGCTTACTCGCTTTATTTATAGTTCGGTCTGTTGCAATTCACTAATTATTATTTTTAGTTTATATGATGTTCTGTGAAATTTTGCTTAAGTTTTGTTTTCAATTATTATTTTGGTTCAAACGCTTTAAGAAGATACTGTACTCTGTGAAGTGTATTCGGTGGTTTGCTACATTGCTGTTATTATTAAGTTTTTACTTTTTGTGGTTTATGTGTTTTTTAATAATATTAAATATATTTCCTAAACAGTTATTAAAATATTTTCCAAACTTCCTGAAGCCAAAAATATAAAATGGAAATCAAAAGCGTTACAAGAAACTAAGTAAAGCGCTAAACTATATTGTAATCTTATTTAATGAAGGCCAGTACTAGTAAAGCAATTGAAAGTGTAATTGAAACTCAACATGAGACGTCCTTTAACCACTTAAAAAAGTGCTACGAAATATGCGTTTAAGCAGAAAGGAGGTTTAATACTGGCAACACAATTGATGACGAAAATCAAAGATTTATTGCTCAGGAAAAAGAGCAAAGGAAAACTGTCCTCACGAGAAATCTTGCCTTCATACAGTTACTTGCCCAACACACCATGGCTTTTCGAGGAACTCACGAAACTCTCTACAGCAAAAACAATGGAAATTTTCTTAGGCTTGTAGAGTTGATTGCAAAATTCGATCCTTCTATGAAGGAACATATTTCCCGAATTCTGGGGAAAGAAATCTCAGATGTGTAACATATTTGGGAAAGGACATTCAAAATGGCATACATAGGGTCTAGTTTTAAAAGAGCCATATATATTATTCTCCACAGTGTTTTCAGATGGGGGACGGGGAGGGGGCAAAATGAGAGTTTAGAACACACAAAACATTTGCTTTGGACCTACCCTGCAACTTAGTATATACAGGTATAAAACCATGCACAAATTGAGTCACCATGAAAAACTGAGGATTCGTTGGAAAAGTAGGGTTTTCTTTGGAAACTACATACTTTTTTTGGCAACACCCTGAACTCTTAACCTTAAAATTGAGTGATCATTTGTCAAAACCGGTTCAGTCATTTTCTCGTAATTTTAATTACTGGAAAAGGGCTTATCAAATTAGATATAAGAGCAGAGAAAAATATTTAAGAACAAAGAAGAGGAAGAATAAGAATAAACAATGCAAAAATATGTATTTGTAGATTATTTAACCTACTATATAGGTTTGATTGATAAATATACTAATAATTGCCGAAAATGTTCTATTTGTTGTTACATGCCACTAAATTAAGAGTTCAGTAGGTATTATTTATAGCCAAAATGAAATATTTCATTTACAGATAAAGTTGCCATAATATTTCAAAATTTATTGCACTATACCACTAAAGAAAGAGTTGGATGGTATTATTTGTACCCAGAGATAAATATTGCATATATACAAAGTGAGGCCCAAGCAATTAAATGTTTAGCTACTTGAAAACTAACACTTTAATTGTAAAGTAAATACTCACTAGCTAAATAAAAGCAAACCACACACTGGTGCATCCAAGGGGGGGAGGGGTGTTCAGAGTGTAACAACTGCCGCCCCCCCCCCGCCCTGACCTTGCTACCCACCTTCCTCTTTCCCGTCCCTAAAGCTGTTGAGATCATATATAAGGAACTCTACAAATGTAGACAGACTTATTGAGCTTAATGTACATACATCCAGAGGTGTCAGTTACGGAGCCATGTGAGAAAATACCAGGTCTAACACAGAAATGGGATTGGCCAGATTTGGGCTAATCTGGCCCAGATATGGACCAGTTCTGGCCAGATATGATCTTTCCACATAGGGAGTGTGAAGTTCTCAATGAACTTTCTATGAAGCCAAGGAAAATTAACATAATACTAAATTGAATTAGTTCAAAAGTGATTTTGTGAGTTAAGCGATATAGCAAGTGGCTCTTTAGAATCATGGTAGATGACTATAAATACACTTTCAAGCCCCAGAATCTGCGAAGCTAAATCTATTTTTAATTACTCCGTAGATAATTGGCTATAAAACCCAGAAATTCCAATAAAAATATGGAACTGTAATCAAAAGCGGCACCGAACTTCAAATGTCGTAGAGGGCTGGAACAACCGTTTGAACACCCTCTTAGGAAGGCCAAACCCTAGAGTTGACGTCGTCATTTGTTTTAAAGGAGAGGTCGAAAAAACAAACTGTCAATTTTTGAGGCCAGAGTTGAACATTGAAGGTTCAAAGAGGAAGAAGAAGTATATCAAGTCTGGTGAATGGCTTGAAAGAATAATGAAACGTTGTTATGAAGAAAATGGACCCCTAAGATCCTGTAGGAAGGCAATAGCCTACACGCAGAAAATTGAATAAATCAGAAGAACTATCAAGAGACTGAAAAAATGCTTGTTCTAGCATAACTAGAAAATCCTAATCACACCTAAAAAAATTGACGAGAGTTTAACTACAGCTTATTTTAAACGCGCCAATATAACTATAAACAATATATAGTAATTTTGCCAGTCCAAAGCCTGCTTAAAGTGTGATGTAAATTAGCCAAACTAAAGAAAATAATAATTTCGGCAAATATTTTTTATGCATTTTCTATGTACGAAGTGGTACGTTTTGTCGCGTGGTAAATAATCAAGAGTCATTAGAAGACCTTTTGCAGGTAGCCTTCCACCTGAGTGGTACGTTTTGTCGCGTGGTATGCTTTGTACCTGGTACGTTTTGTCGCGTATTCGAGCTGAGAAGCCGTAATTTAAAGGAAGTGCACTCACTTTAGTGTAGAGAGAATGAAAGAAACTTCAGTGGGAACTCAACCTTGAAAACCACCTTCAGTGTAGTTGGTTGGGATTCAAACTCCAACTTCCTATTTAATGGCAACCTCATGAAAAGCATGTGAACAAGACGGAAGTCTATCTTATAAAACCCTTGCGGGTTTAGTACAAATAATGTATTCTCAACAGAGTCGAATCCACCTTGGTTGTCGAAGACGTAATTGACTGGATTAACTGTGACGGGAAGAGTGGGATTCGAATCCCGAATGAGTTTACTAGGGTTTAATTTTTATAAGTTATTTACAACCCTCCCTCCACGCCAATGTGTGTATGTTTACTCAAAATTCTGTATTCCTTATTCATACCCATTAATGTAATTAAATTCCTATAGCCTCGCCGGATAGTAAGACGCGCTGAAATAAACCATAGAGAAATATACAATTCTTTGATCGGCCTTTTTCCTTTGCCACAATAGTAAATTTATTACTTGGGGTTTTGCTATTGTAAATCTATTAGATAAAACTAGAATAAACCACTAATATATAACACACTTTTAATGAAAACGTTCCACAAAAATAAATAAAAATCACATTAGTGGTATTGGTATACCTAGAATACTTGATCCTGGAATTTCGATGAAACTGTACTTTTTAAGAACGCCTGATCCCACCAATATATAGTTTTAATAATGTAATATTTTTCTACGTATGTACATGTTATTTAGTGTACTTCTGTATAGAAAGAGGTTAAGCCTGTATTTTTAATTTAATATTGAAAAATTGTTTTATCTTTTAACTTGGTGCATAACAAACATGACCACAAAATTGTTTCTAAAATAGAATGTGTCCGGTTTTTAGGGTAAATTATAAAATAAAATTGAATAGGATGTATGACCTGCTTCGGTGGCTGCATGTGTAACATTACGTCGTATAATGTTACAATTGGACCACGCCCCATACTGACGTAAATGGATGTGTCGCATCAAATCATACTACCCGCTCCAATATATTCAATTAAATTTAGGATCCCTACAATAGTATATTTCGCTGTTGTAGTTCTTGTAGGCTAAGAAGACATAATATAACTATGCTGGACAATATGTTTCACGACTCAATCCAAATCA